>KN491965.1:0-22062 GCA_000787155.1 Scartelaos histophorus
TAAATAAAAATAATTAAATAAATGAAATAAAGAAATAAACAGGTGGCAATAATTTAATGTAAAATATTGAATGTAAAATATACCATTATTTCTGTTATGTTCTGCTCCAGTCAGGTCTATATTAGGAATATTTATTTATTTATCGACAAAATAGTGAAATAAAAACACCAGGATTATGTAGAGCAGGTTAATAGACCAAAGATCAAAATGACCAGGCTCATTGGAGCAGTTACAGAGAAAGTAGCAACAATTTTTCAGTGTGAAGCCAAGTAGAGCCAGAGCTGATAGAGCCACACATGAACACTTAATATATGGAACATGGCAGCTATCAAGTTAGCAATGCCCATTTACACAGAATAAAGTAACATTAGCCAATCAGATATAGGGTACAGGGGCAGAGTGGTTAGGTTGGAGTTTCGAACAAGAGGTTTTTGAGTTCTGTCTCCTTTTACACAGACACACTGTAATTAACTGACTTCACAGTTCTCATTAAACTTAACCATGTTGATTTTTTTACATTTGCATCACTAATTATTTACTTTTGCCTTGTGGGAATATTTGAAATGTTGAACTGACAGAAGACTCGATTGTGAAAGAGGGTAACTAATTGCATCATATTTAAAATTTGACAGTCAGATTGATTACTTTAAGCAATCTGCGTGCTTTGCCAGACGTGTATTTCACATTCCACCAAGACCGACTCCCATGAGGCTTTGCGGTCAGGAGTAAATTTTGTGTTTTTTGAAAGTGTTTTGCACGTGCTTCACTTTTTCAGCTGTACCACTTGACATTTGGAAATAGATGATCTCCACATTTAAATATGCCATTGCAATCAAACCTCTCATTAACATAGTGAAGGTACAGAGTAAACACTGGCTGTTTATCACTGCTTTTAACCCTCCAAATCCTCACGTTTTCTCCCTGACAGCGCCCCTCTCTGCATCTGTACGTGTCTCTAACTATGTTTGTGGTTTAGGGATTAAAGTACGGCTATGTCATCATCTGCCCTGATAGTTTTACTGTGAGGGAGGTAGACAGCGTTAGAGTTAGCATGTTTAATTCATGCGGTAAAGTGGGAATGATTGAAAAGCAGCTAGGGCCTACAGCTCTTTTGCACATGCAGCTGTGAGTGAGCCCTGAGTGACTGAAGGCATGTGACGTTGAGAGGGCTTGATGTGTTCCGCTTTGGGAATGGCAACCTTTTCTTTATTTATTTATTAAAGTTTAAATTAGGCTCCAAACAAAACCTTCCTGCTCAGATGGTGTTTATGTCTATAAGTTGCCTGCATTATTATTCAGTGAGACTTGCATTTCTGTAGATAGCATCAAAAGTGCTCTTGAGCTGTTTTCTTGTATTTTATTATGTTTCGTATTGGTCTATTTAGAACGCTGCTTTGATGGGAATGACTGATCTTTTCCTGATGTTTTATGATTGAGACAATTCAGGATGAGCATGTAATATTGTCTCCTGTCAAGTCACTCTTTAATAAACGTTATTTAATCTAATTTTAATTAAAGTCCAGGGGGTGGAAATTCAGCTGCAGAATTCCATGGAAAAAGAACGTTAAAACCATGCTTTGGAAAGTTCTCCATGGAGATAGTTTTACGCAATACTGTGGAATATAAAAGCTGAAGGCCATCTACGCCTGTCCGTCCATGGGAGTGGATCTCTCCTTCACTGTGGTTCTCCTCGAGGTTTCTCGGTTTTTTCCCACTGTGTTTTTTTTTTTTTTTTTTTCTTTTTTTTTTTTTTTTTAACTTTTGGTCTAAGAACAGGAGATGCTGGGACAATTATCCATTTGCTGCTTGTTGTTGGACATTCTGTATTTTTGAATTATTAATTCATTATTAATTATTATTATTATTGTTATTTTTTCTTATTCTGCTTCATTTTCTGACATCTTTGTTTGCTAATTTAACAATTTTGTGAAGCCCGCCGAGATAACTGTTGTTATGATTTTGGGCTATACAAAAATAAATTTAATTGAATTGAATTGAAACATTTCCATGGAGACAAGCAGGAGCAGGCCCTCCTCCAAAATAAAAGTCAAGTTTGTGGAGATCAAGCCCACTCACAGTAAGGACATATATTTCTTTCTATATTTTTTTCTATACTTTCAGTGCATTTTCGTTCATAAAGAAAAAAAAAAGGTGTGTTTATTTAAGAGTATGTTTTTGACAAAAACGTTACACATTTGGGCTTTAAATTGAAATCTATTGCAAAAGTACACCAAACTAAATAGACTTTGTAGTAGATTGGGCATTTACCACCAAACATATTACTCCTAAATATGCATACAGTAGATCTAAACTGAACCCACCTTAAATAAAATAAAATAAGTGTTAGATTCTTTACTGACTCCTGCAGAGATTGTTGTACATTTAGTCTATAGTTCCAACTGAGTCAGTTACTTATGGCCAGACTAAATTGAAACTCAGATTTAAGTCTAACTTCACACAGAGCAGTGCCTACAGTTAGCATCACACCTGAAGGAACAAGTAAAAAAGAAATAAAGCTACAACAATAACAGCATTTGCATCCAAAACGACATAACATTATTGACAGGTATCAGATATAAGCACCAGCATGTATTGTGGTACATTTGCTAATATTATAGATGCTTTTTTTGGAGTAAAGATGAACACAGGTAGTTATTCTCTGTTATGTAGACAATATCACATGAAAGCTTTTCTTTTGACATCTAAAATAGTTTTTCATTTCATGCTTTATGAAAACAAACATTTGCATCCTGCGCTCAAACAGAACTTGACTCATGTTTTTGGCATTTGAATTTAGAAACATAAAAGCTGCAAAAATATAAATAAACCCTTTGCTCTGTCTCGCTACATCACACCGCCGTCTACACATTTGATTTTAACATCTTGATCATTTCTTATAAAAAAAAAAATATGAATAAACAAAAACAAATTATATGTTTTTGTCGTAGTGTGTGTTTTCATTGTTCAGGTAAAAACAATATTTTGGGGGGATGAACTGCGGATTCGACAAAAGCTCTTATTCTTGTAGCTCGGGGAGAGAATCAAAAGTGATATGAAAGGACCTAATACATATTCAGAGACGGCGAGGAAGTTAAAATCATAGAAATGACACCGCAGACAGACCCACTTGTAAAATAAAAAGTTCCTATTTGAAAATGAATTGTTGCAAGACGTTGTAGTGTCAGTTTTGCAGCGGTTACATGTTTTATCAGTGGGATAGGCCTCGACAAAAAGTATATCTTACTCCAGCTTCCTGCACTTCTTTCTGTCGGTGGCAAAACATGTCTGCAAGGCAAATTTAATTACTTTTCTTATTAGATACGTAATTTTATTCAACAACATTGTGTAAAAAGAGGAGGCTGCCTTAAGCTCTCCTTCACTCGAGTCTGGGGGGCTTGCTTATGCATATATTTCACCGGATCATCGAAAATCTGAGCATTTTTTTCTGCTTTTTGCTGATCTCCTTCTTGTGTCCTAGCCGCAGGCGAAAGCTCAGCAGTGGATTTAGAGGCACATTTTGCTCGCGGTGGTTTAATCGTGGCTCCAAAAGCTCAGAGCGAGAAATAACATCACTTGGCTGTTTATTCATGTTTAATTGTTATTTTTGGTTCTAAATGTCAGGAATACAATGTCACCGAGCATCTTCCGTTGCTTGTGGTAGCTGGAAAAGAAATACTGCATAAGACGTCAACCTATTCTCATAATGGGATTCAAAATGTACCAAAGTATAGTCTCAAATAACTAAAATGAAAGCGAAACATTATTTAGAGGTCCTATATTACACAAAAAAGCACCTTAAGCTATGTTAGAATGTTGTTACCTCATCAAATACCTGTTTGTTTCATTCACACATGTTTGAGGAACCGTCCGTCCAGGGCTGAAATTATTGATAGAATAATAATTCATAATTTAGAAACACAGTGAAGCACTTTCTGTATTACTACATGAGAACTCTCAAACAGAAAACACTGTGTTCCACCACCCTAAATATGCAGGGTTTGTGTGAATGAATTAAAACACAAGTCCAGGTATGTTTCTGATGAGTGAGAATTATAACATAGGTCAGAAAATAGCATAATATTTGCCCTTTAAAGGTGCAATATGTAGATTTTCTGGTGCGACTGGTCATGATGGTCTACAGTAATTTGGCATTAAACAAAATTACAGAATTATGCAAGATTTTAGTTATAATTTATACGTCTTTATTGCTCAAAAATACCTTGTAAAATGCATTTTGGTGACAGATCTGCCATATAACTTAGCCTGATGATGCTACTTGTATTTCTCCATACAATTAAATGTAATAATGTAGAATAATTCAGGAAAAGCTAAAACATTTCCTGAATTTTCACTTCATTATGAGACATAACAAGGTAACTTTGTATTCATTTAAAATATAAAATAGATAGAGACTAAACTCAGAACAGGGCATACGCTTGACTCTTGACATTAATGTGAGAATTAGCAGTTTTTTCTGTTAACAGGAACAGGTTTCAAAGATGTTTAAAGATATTTTCTTAATAGTTTGACTTTTTATGACAATGATTCCCTGTGTTCCATCACTGCAACAGAAACCAGTATCTGTACTTCCTGCACATATTCATCCTAGTGCCCATTTTATCTTAGAGCTAAGTTAATTTCTGACAGTGGAAAAGGCATCAGTCATCTTACACATTCATCTAACGGACACTTCTTGGAGCAGAATATGGGGAGACATAAACCAAACTTCCTGTCCCTCGGCTGGACCCTTGGATGGGCACAGTTACGACCTTCACAGAGCTGTTTGGGACTGACCCCTGGATGACCCCCGAGTGGCACCAAGTCCGATCGGGTCGAGGCATGACGCCGCCGCACAGGGGGAACCAGAAGAGTCCACACAGGGCGATGAACTGCTGTCACTAATCTCTTAATACCTCAAGGTGACCCACGCTACCACCGCTACTTCACTAGCATTCAAATGTGTTCAGGAAGTTTGATATGTGATTGTAAAAGTTGTGCAGATAGGTTACATGCACAAAATTGTTTCCTCGAGGCTCTTCCTGGCTTTGTCTTATCCATTTTTGATGCAAGGAGGATAACTAGTGTTTGGTCAGCCAAGATTACACACTTCACCAGTATTTTATAAAGCTGTGTTACCTGGACACAATAGCTCTGAGTGATTTATTGTATCAACACAAACATGGCTGTGACAAGAAATAACACAGGTTGGTATATTGAGACAGAGACAAAAGTAGATGTCATAAATCCAATATATTTATTTGATGTTTAACAAATTGTTCCCTCTTTAGAATTTAGTTGCTTGAAATAAAAAGTATCAGAGAGCGTTTGTATCACTGGATCTGGCAACATTTTGAATCAATCTCCAGTCATAAAGTTAAATGTCCATATCAAACAATCAAGCTGAATGCACAAAATACAAAAAGGTGCCTTGCCTTGTATTTAGTCTGAGTAAGTGTTTTGTTCTATGCCTACACAATCTCTCAATCCCCCTTGTTGACGCTACTCCCTTTAAAGATGCATTGTGTAACTTTTCTGGTGTTATCTGCTTGTCTCCATGGTTACTGCTTTGCTGTGATTATTCCACAGCAAAACAAACTTGGAAACAAACTTGGTTATCACAAAAGGGACAAGAATTTGAGCTATAAAACATTTGTAATTGAAGAAATGCAAGGCAGATATCTTTAATGCGATACTGTGGAACATTCCATGTAAAAAAAAAAAAAACGTTTCCATGGAGACAAGCATGTAGCAGATCCTCCGCCTCAGAAGTTACATACCTTTAGTGTAATGAGTGTGTATGCTCATAGTCACCACTGTAAGTTTGGAGTTGTGAATTGCTCTTTCTGAATACTTCAAATTTAATATATTCTAAGGAAAATCTGTCTCCTACTAAGTACTAGTATATCAGCAAGTCATTTCCCAAATTCCTTTACTTTTATAATTGGACTCACATGTCAGATGCGTAAAAAACTCCAGTTGCCTGAGCAGAAAAAGAGCAGCCTGCAAACTTCTCGGAGTGATAAATCTGTGTGCCTGCCTGCTCCTGTCAGGGTCTCTCCACTTTTGACATTTTGATGAAAGCTCTTGTGTCGTAAAATACATCTGAGCCATAAAACCCCCCAAATGGCTCATATATTTGGCTGCTTTTGTCACAGATTGCTGACCGCTGACTGCAAACACAATAAAATAAGTGCTTGTGAATATTTTTTCCCTAAATCATTGCACTGTGGATGCGTGTTGCTTGACTGATAACTGCAGCAGATGTGTCAGTTTGAGTAAGTTTCTCCACTCCGCTACTCGACCGTCAATGGAAATGGATGACTATTATCAAGAGAAGCCTCAGAGGTAGTCACTATGCAATGCACCGTATGTACGCCATCTTGATTCCGAACTTAGCACTTTGAAAATACGACCAAGAGGACTATTTGTGTTTTTCCATTTCAACACGCTCTCTTTTTGATACACAAGCCATCCGCGGCACAATGTCTGCTTTGTAAAGATATTTCTCCCCTTGACAAGAGATAGGGAGGAGGCTTTTTTTTCTTCCACTCAGGAGAGTAACCCAAAAACTGATAAACAAATCAAGTTGAGCCCTTCACGAGGCCCCTGAAAAGCAATTTCGATTTGAAAAGGAACACGGGCCATCTTTTACCTGCTATGTCTTTTCTCAGACGCGGGTGGTGCTTGAAAGAATAAATGTTATCGTGCAGGTTTTGTGAGTATTTATAATTTTTCATGCAGGCCTGTTGTGAAGATAAATGCATCTATTATTTTCTTAATGTAAGACGCTTGACCTATAACAGCAGATGGGGCATTTCTTTAAAACTCAGGAACTTCTCGATTGGCTGTATATTTTCTTCTACTGATATTTTTTGGGTTTAACCACTGTCAGAAATTACACCTGTATCAGTTTCCTCATCATGTGGAGTAAGTAAGTAATTAAAATAGACCAGAATTATATCTCTATGTATTTTCCGTACAGATTGAGTCCGGTCACCACACACTTCTTTGCGCCTTGAGCCAGACCAAACGTGATCGTGCAGTCAGATTGTCCGATTACTTTTTTCAGTGATGCATGTCAAACAACGGAGCTCATTGGTCACTTACCACTTGGAACAAAAATCACATAATAGACTCTGTGCATAACAGTGTTGGGCAACCACACTTCTGTCCAATTCTGTGTCTATAGGGGTTTTGCAGAATCATGCTAAAATGAATAATGATTCAGACTAAAGATACCAAAGACTAAAAAAATCCTCCACGCAGAGAGCAGCCCGGTGAGGTGGCTCGGGCATCTGTTCCAGACTGGGGCGTGCAGGAGGTGGGCCACATCCCACTGGGAGGAAGCCATAGGGAAGACCCAGGACACACTGGAGGGACTATGTCCCTGGGCTGGGCTGGGAACGCCTCAGGATCCCCCGGAAGAGCTGGAGAACGTGTGTGGAAAGGAAAGTCTGGCCCTCCCTGCTGTTTCTGTGACCTGACCCCGGATAAAGTGGAAGAAAATGGATGGATGAACTAAAGATAAGGACTTTGGACAGAGAGCATCAGGGAGGATGTTCAAAAGTCACTAATCAGATGAATACTTCACTGGAGAACATTTGTGTGTTTAGAAAGGTACATAGGCTATTTGTTCCTCAATTTACTTTAAGTAATTTGATTTTGGTTGTTTATTTCAATTTGGATAAAAGTATCTGTTAGCACTGGGGAACAGTAAGCTAGTGGTCAATGTTTTTTGGTCCCCTGTGATATTTTTGTCCTTAATTTTTCTTCTCACCCATATTTGTGTTGATATGAACGGGTCATGCGGTCCCTGATTGGCTGATCCACCTGTCAGTCATGCCCATCTGAACACTGAACTGAGACATTCAATGGGGACTAGACACACATCTTCATAAAGTACGTGCATACGGTGGCTCCCATGGCAAAACTATGGTGAACAGCTCTCAGACTAGCTGTAGTTGTTGCCTTGAGAAAGCAGAAGCATTAGTCTCTTTATTCTCCTTAATAGCTTATTTAAACATACTGAATTTGAAGGCTTTAATTTGCCATTATTTGACAGTAGCAATTAACAGTCACTTTTTAATATTCTGCTTAAATCTCACAGCACTTTATTAAACTCTGATCCTGCAAAAATATTCCTTCAATATATTTGTTTACCCACTCTCCGGATACCAAACATCAAACCAAAAAAAAAAAATCATTACAAGGGCAAAATTAATACCTTTTTCCCAAGCTGTTTCTCGAAATCCACATAAATGACATAATGGATTTCAATTGAGACCAAGGGCGGCAATTAAAGGTCAACTCTAATGTTTTTCAAATCATTTTCGTCATTTTGCTAAAAGCGCATTTGCATTTTTAAAAGATGTGTACTTGTTGTAGCAGAAGAAGAAGAGGGATGCTATTTGCACACTATTCTGTATGTGTGTTTGTGCTCAGCAGCCTGTGACCACAACCCAGCAACAGCTAATCCAAATGAGCCCAGATAATATATTCCTCCGCTCATTACAGACTCATGACAATGCATTTATAGGAGCTGAACGATTTGGGAAAAATATCAAATTGTGATTTTTCTAACGAGCGTTGCAATTAGATTTGCGATTTATGTTTTAGTAATAGGATTGTGTCCTTCTAAAAGTTCACATTTTAAACACATCCAGAGTAATTGACAAAAATACCTGAGCTGACAAACTAATACAAGAATCACATTTCAGAGCATGTTTGTGCAGATCTACAGTGTTAACAGTTTTAAAGGTAATTTATTACACAAAATAAACTCTTGTGAACTTTAAATGTTACAGCATAACTCAAGTTGTTTTGTTTCAGTCACGTGTTTGAGTTATTAATTGGTCTAAATCTCCAAAGCTCAGAATGCTCCGTGATGTAATGGACCAGTAGTTTTCATGTTAACAGCTACATTTTAGCTTTAGTAGACTGGCAAATCTAGGGCTAAAATCATCCAAATGATTATATTGAAGGTGTGGCATCCCAAAGTGGAGTGTTTTAGAGAAAAATCTGCCTAAATATGCAAGTTTGTGTGTTAAACATGTGTGTCTGAGCCCTTTAATATAGAATAAGACAGAATATTTAGTCATTTGTGTAAAAAATGTATTCAAAATTGTCACTCTTTTTTTTATTTAACTGCGTCTGTAAATTGCAAGTAATCTTACAGGCGTGTGCTATGTAGAAGTCCTCCTTATAACACCTTTCCCCCTTTTTTCACAGGATTTGCTTGAAAGTAATTAATTACAGATATCTGGCAGATTGTAAGTGATAGTTGTGCCAGAGTGTTAAGTGTATCCAGATTCTGTCTCTAAAGCTGCCAGCTTGCCTTTAATTTGAAATATAAAATCTGCCTGTCAGGTCAGTAGAGCTTTGGTGAGAGTAAGTTAATAATACAATGATTCTTTGCTTGTTTCATCATCAGATTGTTAGACAGCTTTTAGAAGCAGTTTTAAGTCCACCTTGAAAAGCTTTTCTTCCCCTGGCCTGATATGCAAGTGGAGTTTCCAATTATTGAACCAGAACTGAGAGGACAGTAAAGTGTGAAATAGGGGTGAAGAGCAGTGGAGACATTCAGCAAACACATCACAAAGCTTACAATATGTGCTGCAGCTTTGACTCCACTATTTTTATTTAAAGGCCTGTGCCAGATGTTTTTCTCATGTATTTGAGCAAAATTTGTGTTATCCCAATACAGATATATTGTACAGCTCTTGAGGTCAAAAAAGTCGGTCATGTGCTGTGTACATAATTATAAAGTCCGATAATGCTGCACAATCATGTACATGGTGCATGTCAGTTGTTACCTTTACCAAAAATGTGAAAAACACTTCTAAACTTATTGAGGAGAATAATTGGGATTCTTAGGATGGATAAGGTCAGCAAAGCTTTGAACCACTGGAAATAATTTTAAATCACGTACCCCTGTTTTCACATTTTAAAATAAATAAAAATCAGGTGCAGTGCCCTTATCCAGATAAAATGCCCTAGATGACCTTTCTGGAGAAAGTCTTTCCATAATACTGTTGTTGGGCATCACAAATAATAACTGAACATTATCTTTGGAATCTCAGGCTGTAACTGTGTCGCTTGTGACTCACAGTTGATTGAGTGTGAAAGACTATCTGAGGAAAACAAAATAAGTAAAACTAGAATATTTATGTCCTTCAATGTACCATAGAAACAAGGAAGAAATTCTCTTTTCAGTTCACTATGGCATACAGGTTACCAGGAGTTACTTAAAAGTAATGTTATAGGGCAACAACAAAATCTCTTACATTAACCACGTTATTTTATCTTTAATGATACCAAATAAAAATGTCTTTCAGCATTAATTTTCAGAACACAAACAAAATGCCCACAATAAATGCCATTTAAAACAAAACAAGACAAATTTCTCTCCCAAAAGTCTGAAATTTTCTCTAACCCATGTTTTTACTGAGAGAGGATTGACTGTAGGCCTCAAGACCCACGTTTATCATTGACAATTACAAATGACTGACTCTAAATCATGATTAAAATTTGAATTTAAATGAATTGCTCAGCCCTCTTATATTATGAAAAGGAAATAAAAATGTCCCTTATATATTTTTTTCTGACATTCAATAGGAAGTGAACAGGAAGCAGTTCTCTATGTGATTTAAGGTCATAAGCTGTGTGCTATATCAGATCTAATATTGGACTGAGCAGGTATAAAGTTGTGTGTATGCATCTATAATATTATTCAGCCACTGAACATTTCATATTTCTGTATCTCAACGCACCATCTCCATCATTGGTATTCTTCGTGTGCTGCCAGATGGATCACACAACTTACAATGAATGCACTGTATGTAACAAATGTGCTCTTTGAATATTGCCAAGGGACTCATTTTCTGGAAACTAAATTACAACCCAAAATTAATACAGACTTGATTTGCATGCAAATCTTACAACCTAATATTCTTTTTCCATTTGGCGGATGCTGGGGAAAAAAAAGTTCAGTTATCATGTTCAGCTCCCTGGAAATACCTGCAGAGAATTCATATCTGCTGATTTAGAAAATTGGAAATGTGGGTTTCTCACTGGAGGCAAGGAATCATTGATGTAGTGATATCAATATGGTAACAATTAGCACTACAGATTTTTACATTGGGATGTCATTTTCTGGATCATTGTCTTTGCCGTCTCACATGCCGACAACTTGGGCAAATACGCAATGCTTGAAACCTCCCATTTCTAGCATGTGATTACATTGGGGCTTTGGGGTTCTTGTATTGAGAGACCGCGGGACCGGAGTCAATGTAGTCGAAATCGGAGTCAGTGAACTGTTGGGTCTCTTGGAAGGCTCCTATTGTCAGCTGCTCCTTAGTTTATAGACTGCGACTTGCCACTCGCCGCCATCGTCACAGTAGCAGACTTGGGAGCGCCGAGGGTCTATGTTCAGAGTTTTGGGGGGAGTTGATTTGGGGAGTGCAAGCTGGCAGGATCAGAAAGATGTGTTTGATTTTCATTCTCATCTATGCCCCAAAAGGACAGGATAAGGCAGGCACACAGCAGCAGATGTAGAAGGGAACTACAGTTACATTGTGCAATAATCCTAGTGGGAGGTATGTTAGGGAGGTCATTTTGAAGTAGGCTATAGGGTGATGTTGCCACAATCTGCCCCCATAACAATGTAAGAGCTGCAGAATTGATTTTATAGAAGACCAGGACTCAAGAGAGCTGGAGTTTTAGGAACAAGCACAGCCCTGATTTAAGTTTGACTGTTTTTGCACAGGACACTATGCCCTATGGGAGGATTGGCGAGGTACTGAAACTGTTGTAAGGTGGGTATTATAGACCATTTTAATGTTAGACTGTCAGAGTCTGCAGAGGCACAGTTGCAGTACTGCCACAATCAGGATTTGGAATGTATAATAATCTAAATGCAAAAAATACAAGCAAGAAGAGTGATTTCTGTAATGTTTTTTTTTTTGTTTTTTTTTTACTAAATATTTTAACAATTTTATTGCAATGATCACATGACTGAAGTTTATTTTGGTTGTCCAGAAAAAAAACTACTACTACTACTACTACTACTACTACTACTACTACTACTACTACTACCTACTACTACTACTACTACTACTACTACTACCATTACTACTATTACTTTTTTACAACTACTAAAATGTTTTTTACTAAATATTTAATTTCTTTTAATGCAATGATTACATGACTGAAGTTTATTTTGGTTGTCCAGACAATAAAACTACTACCACTACTACTACTACTACTACTACTACTACTACTACTACTACTACTACTACCACTACTACTACTACTACTACTACTACTACTACTACTACTACTACTACTACTACTACTACTACTACTACTACTACTACTACTACTTACACAACTACTTGCTTATGTGAAATAAATTTGAGTTTTATCTGCAAATATAACCACTTTCATGTCATTCAAATAAAGAAGAAATAATTTTGACCCCAAAACAGAACCTTGAGGGATGCCATATATAATGTATAATGTTATGGTCTAGGAATAGGGAAAAAAACAGGAAATAGGCATTATTGCGAAGTGAATTTCCAATGACAATCCAAGGGAATGACATCCCTCAACTCAAAAAGATTAATACTACTACTTCTTATAAGAAAATGGGAAACATGTTGTCAACCGATTGTAGCTCAGATCTCATAGAAAAGCCTTTATTGCACGGGGAAGACAGTCTCCTTTATGTAAATGTGATGTGCTGTATAGACATCATCACATAGGAGGAGATGATAGCTGCCATGCCTTCCACTTTCATTTCCCATAACAATTCTTGACATTCAGAAATTCTCATAATCATTTGGTTTTATATCCTGCCTTCTAGTCTTTATTACCATTCTATTGTTCAGATAGTCCCAACTGTAACTGCGCCATCTACGGGAGAAGTCGATAGAGATCCATTACATCTGATAATGACTTTTGTCCAATAACCTCTGAAGATTATGAGACTGTTTTACACGACCGGCCACCAGATAATGCCCACACAGCTCCTGCCAAAGTATTTAAAGAGGGCTTTTATCTACAATACGATGACATCTGAGAGCTCAAACTGCCACTGGGAGAGTCAACACAGGGCTTGTCTGTTATCGAGGAGGTAAAACTATTCACACTCAAAATGAAAAAGGACTTTGATGCAGTTTTATTCTATGTTAGTCTCTATAAGGGATTCATTGTGAATTAGAATTGAGCAGAATAGGATTTGTGTTTTAAGCATGTGTGAATGAAACAAAATACAACAAGGAAACTTATCTCATATCATCAGAAAATAACATGATATAAGCTTTTTAAAATATGCACATTTTACCTCTACATCCATCTAATCCATCCTTACTGCCTCAGGTTGATGTATGAAAGAAAAAAACAAGAAAACCCAATAAGACACAGAGATAACGTGCAAATGCTGCACTGACTAGACCAGGAAATGTTTGCTGTGATACAAGCCTTGAGACAAGAAAATAATAAACCCGAATTATCTTTTAGTTTTACAAAGAATAAGAAAACTAAGCTAGGTTACTATTATAAATGCAGTCATTTGCACCTAAAACATTTTCTTGATCGCAAACTCAAAATAAAAAACAAAGAGTATGATACAATGCTAAAATATATTTGGGTTGAGTGCGCCTGTTCTGAAGCAGTGTCCAAAAATGTAAGCATATGAATACCACTATAATCCTGTGCCAAAGGGTTTATGAGGGCTAATAAATAGTTAGATATATTAAAATCAGTAATCCATGTTTTAAAAATCAGAAACCCTATAGCTTTAACTTCACGACACTAGTCACGTAGCAACGCATCTCCTAAAGGTCAGACATCAAACCTTAATAATAATCGTTTTGACTGAGTTCTTTATTACAGTAGCACTGTGGTTTCTCATTGATCGGTTGTCAAGGGCACATGGAACCACTTCCTGAGAGGGGACAAGGCACACAGCTTGCTTCACAATGGCCTTTATACTTTCCCAGCATGCACCTGTCCATTGTCGTGGTGAACGCAGCATGATGGATGAAGGATTCAACTATACCTTAAAAAAGTTAGTTGGAAGTTGAAAAGTTTTTTACCTCCACCAAACAACCACTGTTCACCTGCCTGTGTTGATTTTTTAAAATAGTTTTTAGCTCTGTTGTTCACATTGCCATAACAAGATGGCACTAAACTATAGGTAGATAAATACATTCCATTGGTATCAGACATCAGAATGAGTCTTGAGACCGATCTGCTGTCCTTGAGTTAACAATTATTCATTTTGTCACAAAGTAATGGTTAAACGCCCCTGTGACTACATCTCGACCACCTTTTTTTTTAAAGAAGGAGATCGGAGCTCAAATACTGGGAGCTCTTGTAAGTTTTATAAATTGTAAGTTCTTGTAAGTTTGTAATGGAGCTCTTGTAAGTTTTCATGTTTCTCCAAGTATCTGGGTGAGGTTCCGTTCCTCTTGGCACTAAAGCCAGACCAAAAACACAATCATCATCCAGGCTCTGCATCTAGGGTCCCCAAGAGGTGCTGCTCATTGCTCCTGCAAGTGGCCCACTGAAGGAAGGGTCAAATGCAGAGAAGTACTTTCCATTCCACGGAAAGAAATAACATATTCACCTTAACAACACTGTAACTGAATAACTTGGGGCTGCAGTTTTAGTCATGTTTTTATTGCTACTTTTAGTTATCAAAACATCTTCTCAGCTTTTTAACACAGCCTTGCTAATATTTACAGACTGAAAAAACTTCAAATTATTTTCAGCCTTGGTTCATAAAGATTTGCATTTGAACTGTCACTAAATAAACAGTTGGATGAGGTGCAATATGTTTTGATAAGTGAAGCACATTTCCAACAGTGTGGTCAGGTACTGAACACATCACCATCCATTTCCCAGTCATATGATCACCTACAGGGCCCATAATGGTCTCTCCTGGCCTATGTCATTTTGTGCTCTAAACCTCTATTTGTCTAAGTGAGTGATATTATGCTGCAGCACATGTCACAGTGAGCGCTGATTTCAAATACCGATGATTTAGTCAAACTCTTTCCTGCTATGATGAAAATGTGCATGATAGCAGCACTGACAGCCCCCCATCAGTGATTACAGCAAAGCGTTGAAAGGTTGACAGCCAAAACAGACAATTATATTAACTAGCCCGTGGCCCTCTGTCAGGTTTCAAGAGCGCCCTGGGCTAACACACTTGAGACTCTCCAGCAGACTATAGCCCAGAATGGAAGGATTCATTGAATTTAAGGCCAGTGTGTTTGCATATGTATGAATAATTCTACATTTTACTGTCAAAAAGGAAAATCATACAGTTCAGTTCTGATACAGGAGCATCACATTTATGCAGGGAAACATTTTTTTCTCTATCATCAACCTTTTTGAGACATTATATTTATTTATTATGGATTGTAACAACTGATATGAGATGCTACATGTAATAAGGGTTATATATAGTTTTAGTTTTTTACTCCTACTTGAGTAATATTTAGTTTTCAGTAACAGTACTCTTAGGGCTACTTGAGTAAAAGTATAAGTGACAAAATACAAAAACATGGGTATGAAATCACAAAAGTTTTTGCCCCAGTCCTTCAGATATGAGTTTGTTTTATGGTCTATTCTTTAAATATGATAGAATTTTGTGAACTATTAGATTATTTCTCCTGTAAAATTAGCAAGAGTAAGACTACTTTTAACTTTTGTGATATTTTGAGGTGACATTAACAACAGTAAATACTTTAAGCTCTCACGCTTCTCATTGTGATGTGATTGTACCGTGAATAATTCTGTAGAATTCCTGGCTGCTTTACCCGACTGTATATTTCATAGTTTATATTTGCACTGTTTTTGCTCATCTCGCCACATATCAGAGCTGGTTCAACTTCATGATGCAGAACAACTGGTATGAATTTCTACAATACTACAGCTCTGCCACTTATCACATGGATTTTCAAATGTTATGTTATTATATTTCAGACAGCTTTTGGCATTTTTCCTACTCTGCTCATTTGTCTTTAGACCTCAATTCTGTAGCTCTGGAAGATCCCTTGTTTGGCCCTTATGTCTCATTTAAATCGTGATCCGCACCTCCATAAGTAATTGGAAGACTAGTTAGCTCGCTGAATGTGCGCCAAAGCAACAGTCTCGCACTCCACTCCTACTCCCACCAATTAATTATGACCTGAGGAGCCCAAAGCCCACTCACTGACTCATACGCCTTGTTTCCCCGTTAGACTGATACAATCTGGTGTTACGCTTCACCAACTGCTACTCTTATGATGACAATCAGATTTGGTCAGAATGAAATGGAAAATGCAAGAATTGTATGTTTGTTTTTGGATCCACATTACCGGCTTAGCCCATAAGCCATTCCAAATAGGAAGTGAACATGGAGATGTTTCTGGCTCCTAATGACTTAACATTGAAAAACTGTTGCCTCTCTCTGTGTAACTGCTGCAGTGAGCCCCGCGTCAGTTTGGTTTTAAAATGTTATTAACCTGCCTTACATGAAACTGGTTTATTTCCCTATTTTGCCTGTAAATGAACTCCTATTTCTCATATGGAACCCGGCTCCAAATTTGTTCCTATAACTGCTAACACTTCGTTTGACTGGAGCCAGATGGGCAATGTCACACTCCCTTAGTCCACTTCTTTATACTGTTTGTATTTTAGAGAGATTCATGTATGTCTGAGTAATCTAACCCTGCAATCAAGAAGACATTGCACACTTAAAAAAATTAAAATAAAAAAAATTCTTATACATGTTTCACAAATCTAGCATGATACAGAGACCGGCAGCTGCCGGTCCTCCCCATTGTCATGATGTTTATGGCAATACTGTTGTTAAGGGTGAGACATCCTGAGGCTGGAGACTCCTGTGTCTGCTGAGCCTTTACACATGTTAATGACAGGTACAGTTAACATTCATTTACCATATTTTTCGGGCTATAAGGCGCATCTAAAAATCATAAAATTTTCTCAAAAATCAACAGTGCGCCTTATAATCCGATGTGCTTTATAATCCGATGCACCTTATGTGTGGACAATGACAGCAATTGACGTATCAAGGCCGGATTATAAGGCACAGTATCAAATTATTTGATACTGTGCCTTATAATCCGGTGCGCTTTATAGCCCGAAAAATACAGTATTCAGATTAGATATTATTAGATATTAGATCAGAAAGGGGCATTTATTAAGTCATTTTAGATTACTGTAATATTGCAATTTAAAATGTCCAACACAATGATCCATGGGTTAGAGGTAATAATAATGTAGCAAACAAAAGCATAATAATGTAATAATAAACAGCAATACTACTCAAACTAACTAACAAAATTAATTCATCTGTTCATTTTGAGACAATGAGACAATACCAATGTACTTAAGCTTAATATATAGACCTTGGTTTGTGGTATGTCTTGATACCAGATGCTCTTCATGCCCTAACTTAACTTTTGCATTATTCTAAAACCGGTCATATATAGATAGTCATAATCTCTGTTGGGAGTTTTTGATAAGGTAATCATCCACAGAGAAGAAAATACATAAAAGATAAAGAGAAATGATTGCACTCCAATAAGGGGCCATTGGCGAATATGTCTGTGTGAAAATAAAGATGGGTTATGCCAATTTGCACCGCCAAACAGCACGGAGCAGATATCCAATTGGCAATATAATCGTTTTTCTATTGAATTTAAATTAAGCTTTGCACTTTCACATATTAGTTCCTTTTTACCTGGACGAGGAACAATTTTGTTTTTGTTTGGAGGGGATGACAGATCACGCTTGAAAACAGATCTTTACCTTGTTTTCATCACATTTCCTAAGAGCACAGTAATTGTATGTTAAAACAACATATCAAACCATGTCTCTGTAATTACGGGTTTCTTTGTGGTTAAAATCGTGCTGTCTCGCTGTCGGCTGTGTTAACATCAGCACATTAATTATTGGTGCTGTCGTGTTTTGGGCTCTAAGTGGGCCAGAATACGTGTGCAATGTTTTATGCACTATTGATCCAATTCTCATTTGATTTGTTTAAGTGGAAATACCAAGATGTTTTGATTTGCTTAGTCAAGTGCTGAGATCGATGAGTGTTACTGTTGTGTTTGAAGCTTTATCTTTGTGCAAAACTGTTGATAAAAGTAAACCCCGGAGACTAAACATGACCTCAGTTTCTTTTCTTTGCAGAATGAGCTTCAATCGTGCTACTTGTTAGCTTGACATTATTTTCATTATTTTACTTGCAGAATATTATTGTGTGACATTAGATTCAATACAAATAATAAAAGGCATTAGACATTTTGACTTGATGGAATAGGAACTACATACATCAAGGTTTGAAGGGGGTAATGAGACTTTTAATTTTACAACGTAACAGTAAACTCCTGTGTAGATAGGTGGTGTCTCCACAAACAAAAACTGCTAAGAGTCTTTGCAGAGAGTTTTCCTGTAGTTCAGCTGGACATGAGCTGTGATGGCCTGGCTGCAGGACATGGATGAGACACTTTTGTCCTGAAAGTTGTTACTATCCTCAGCTCACCCTACCTGACGACATCTCCTGTTAAACAGCACTGAGACATTTATTTCAAATGTTTTATGAATTATTATATCGTCACCTTCCTAAAATAATCGCCTAAGTCACTTTTTTTAGTCACTTTATTTAGGTAAAAAAATCGCATAATTTCAATTTTGGGGGGAGTTTTTTGTGTTTCCTGAAAAACCTGAAAAAATGACTTATGCTATTATCGATATTTAACTGCTTAATGTTATGAAATGTTGATTGAGTAAAAGCGTTTTCTTCCCCATTGTGAATAAGACAAAGAGATAAACACTTTATAATGACAATACAATTTGTGTTTATTTCACCTCTCCTTCAGATCCTTTACAAAATACCAGTGTACACAGATACTTGTGTAATAAAACCTTAGCTTTCTACTATTTACTTCACTTCATGTTTGGCTACCTCTCTGTCTGACTTGTTAAAATATACATCAAACCATAAAGTAGAGCAATAACCAACTCTATAATGTCACGAAAATGGTAAACTTGAATTGAAAGTGGATTTGCAGCAGACACGACATGTAACATATGGCTCAAATGGTCAGCTGTGTAAAGCCCTAATGCTCTTAGAAGTACTAGTCATTTCTGATTTATTTTGTCTTCTCTCCCTTTTGTTGGAACGTTAATTAATCTTTTATAATACCCTGAAATACAAAAGGCCTTTCTCCTCCAATAATAATCTGAAGCCATAACAAGCTTGGTGCGTTTGTTATGAGCTGAGCCAGACTGAATGTTCCTTACTCATTTTGGGTATTCTTCACTGCGCCCTGCTGGCATATCTGCAGCAGTTTCATTATCCCGCTAACATATTTCTGCTACAATATGTCGCCTTAGTTAATGAAAACTCCATGACCATAATGGCAGGGGATTAGAACTAAATCCACACAGGAACTTTGCTGATAAGTGCAAACATAAAAGAAGCTCACATTTTACAGTGTATGAGCTGGGGGCCAGTGGTGCTTCTGGTGAGCCAGTAGGGAATAATTTAACTGAAAAACCCATAAAAGTAAAACATGACATAACATAATGACTATTGGAAGTGGATAGGGAAGTGCCGTGAGTGCTAGCATGAAACAGGGGACCAAATTATTTTATCCACTTGACATTTTGATAATTAATCATGCACGATTTATTTTTAGAATGCAGGTTTATTATAAAATTATTTTCAAAGTAACTAATTAATCATGGCCCAAATGTGAGAAGAAAGGTAAAAAGAAAATCATTTTGAGTGGCTAAATTCTTCCAAATTTCAAACAAGCGGTTCGTGTGTCTTGGTCATGAACACAAGAAAAGTAGATGTTTCTGAAGATTGAACAACTTTTTTTTTTAACCTTAAATTTTGTAATATATTTAAAGGTAACCTAAGACCCTCCCCTATATGATATGTAGTTACTCTCTATTTAATTAGTCTTTTAAAGCAGTGTAATGACAACTCCAAGTGCAGAAGGAAGTGCAGTCAGCATGAAAAAGGAATAAACTTTTAATTTACCTGACAACATTTTTGATAATTAATTATGCAAGCATTCTTATAATGCAAGGTTTATTTTGAAAGCAATTTCCAAGTACACAAATTAATCATTGCCCAAATATAAAAAAACAAGGTTAAATTACATTAACTAAATACAAAAAGGTAAGGGAAGATTAAAAAGCTAAGAACAAAATCAACTATCATGAAGGGAAAGATGACCTTCCAGTTACTGAGTGAACAGTTTTTGTTTGTTTATTTGTTTGTTTGTTTGTTTGTTTGTTTGTTTGTTTTTTTACCTATATCTAGTATGAGTCTGTCATGTTTTACAATATTTTAAAAGTTAACACAACTTAAGTTTATTGTTTGACACCCCTCATGTGTCCAATAAATCGTAGTGGGCAAGTTTATTTGCAAGGCACAGTTCATACACAAAGTAATTCAAAGTGTTTTACAGAATAAAAAAGAAATAAAAACAAATAAAAACATGCAGAATCATCATAAATTCATATTAAAAGAGAAGAGTGCCGAATAAAAACTTTCAGTCATATGCACAGCTAAACCAAAATGTTTGAGCCTGGATTTAAACAGTGTTAAAGCTGTGGCCTGTCTCGCATGTTCAGGAAGACTGACTCCCTGTGTTTAGTCCTGACTCTGGGCCTCAGCAGGAGGTCCTGAGGTCCTCAGAGTGTGACGTGATTCATATGACATGAACATGTCACAGATGTACTTTGGTGCTCGGCCATGGAGAGACGTGTGCACAAGCAGAGCTGCTTTAAAGTCTGTTCTCTGAGCCACAGGAGCCAGTGCAGAACCTGAGCACAGGACACATGTTTGGAGAGACCAGTGAGGAGGCCAACCTGCTGGAAACAAACACATGGATAAGTCGCTGGTTTAGACAGTTTACCTTTGATTTTTGTAATGTTTTCAGATGGTAAAAAGCTGAAGATGTTATTGATTTGATGTGACTGTTAAAGTTCAAGTTTGGGGCCATGATTACCCCTTGGTTTCTCACCTGAGTTGCTAACCTCTAGTTGCTCTCAATTTGCTCAGATATGAGCCTGGTAAAACTGAACAGTCAAATGTCTCTTGATAATGCTGTGTCAGAATGAACTCGACAGGTTCACCGTGACCTGAAGGTGGCGCCGTTCTGAGTAAAGACGCTCTGACCCAAAAAACCATGCTGTCTGTAGGCAAAACAACTGCAGCGCTTCTGCTACATAATTATACACTTCTTTCCCCAGTGTAGATTTAGCAAAGGTATGGTGTACATTTTAACATATATAAAGTTGAATATGAGTTTTAATTATAATTGTTTAGATACATATAAGGAATTATGGTATTCCACTATTCTGTGCTCATGGATTTTAATTTGCTTAATAGCAGAAACCCCTTGGAGCCCATATTCTAACAATGCACCACTTTATCTGGACTATAACATGTTGTTTTGTTATGGTGCAAGTTATTAATTAATTCAGCTGTTTGTGCGAATTTAATAACTTTCAAATAATGTCTCAAAAATGAATTCAAGTTATGAAGTTATTGCAGCATTTACTCTAATGGAACACCGATAAGTTGGGTTGTTATCCACATTTTTAATTAAACCTTTTTTATTGAGATTCATGAGAATAATTAGAAAACACAATTTAATAAACAGAAGCTAAAAATGAACTAGAACATTACTCCATGATTACAGGCGAGCTTACAGCAGATTGTAGCAGCGGTATTCATAAATTAAGTTAAGTTTGAAATGAAAGCACAAAAATGAACTAATGAACTTTGGCCATAGAGCGTGAGTCTGAGCTGTTGTTTGTGCTGGAATAATACATGATATTTTTACAGCTTCCATCTGGAGCACAGTGTATTCAGCTGAAAATATGAGTGTTGACACAGATGTCAGAGTGCAGGCATTACACTCATATTCTTCAATAATGATTAGTCTCTATCTATATTGCACATATTAGTGCCTTTGTCTCATAAATCAGGGTGACAGAACGAAGAAGGTGTATGTTCAGCAG
>KN491965.1:37824-49384 GCA_000787155.1 Scartelaos histophorus
TCTCTTATTCCTCTCTCTCCCCCTCTCTGTTGCTTGTTTTCTCTCTCCTGCTCTCTCCATCTCTTTGTGTCTCTCTCTCTTTCTTGTTCTCTCCCTCCCTCTGCATCTCTCCCTCCCTCTTTCGTTTTTCCTCCTTCCTCCTTCCTCTCCATCCCTTCCTCCCTCCGTCCACATGTTTGTGCAGATCTGCAGTGAGGAGCTTGTATGCAGGAGCCCTTCACTGTTTTAAGGTTCAAATGATTGTCACGCGTCGTGCATTATTCATGTGTGCGGGCTCAGACTCTTGTCCTGTGCTCGAGTATTTGTTTGCGTGCATCATTAACACATCTCGTGTACACAGCAGACCCGCTCCCCTTAGCGTTAGCGACCTGGCTGCCCACACGCGTGTCACACCACTGTAATTAGCAGCCCGCGGCAATGCTAACTGTTAACTTCACTGCAGATGCCACCGCGAGCTAAGCTATTTATTTATCTCATTATTTCTGGCTCACAAACAAAGTGCCACCTCTTTGTCACAGGCAGAGCCGTCACGCACTTAGACAGACAGATGATGGTGTGCAGCAACTTGTTCAATAAAAATACATGTTTTCTAAGTATTTTGCTAAATAAATCTGACAATAATCAATAATTTACTACTAGTATTCTGCTTTTGCTACTATTACCTCTGCTTCTTATAGACAGTATAAAGACGTGGACTAAGGGGGTGTAATGTCACAGAGTTCCACATTTGGAAAAGGAATTGATTTATAGACAAATGAAAGTGAAAGTAAAAGTGAAATAAATTTTAGGTTTAAACCCTCCTAAACATTGTAAAATACAAGAAGAAAGACAAGAGATTATTCAGTTTTACTCGCGAGGAGAACGTCACTTCAGTTACAACCTCTATCCACTCTGAAGGCCCCAATGCCGCCTCCTCGCTTTTATTTAGAAAAGTCCCTAGTTACAATGAATGATATTATCGCTCTCAGAGTTAGCAATAACATCGTACACAATTATGCATAATACAAATTTGTAGGATTAATGTGTGGCTGCTGTCCTTGTACAGCACTGCTACTGTTTCTGTCTGGTTTGTGGGGAAACGGCACATTATCTTTCAGTTCCCAAAACAAGTGAAGAAACGTGAGAAAAGTGGAAGCCAAACTGCACACAGTAAAAGCACAAATAGGTTATTGAGCACACAGAAATTTCTAACATATGATTATAGAAAATATGGGATAAAATACATAATTATTCGAATATAAAAACACCAGAATCACGTAGAGCGGGTTAATGCGAACATTTTAAGACCAAAATGATGAGTCTGACAGCAGCAGTCGATGGAACTGGAAGTGCGCTTATGCTCACTTCCTGTTTGGACTATAGTATGTCCTTTTATACAGCCTACTCTACTACTGCTGCTACTACAGATACTACATTTACTACTACTCCCGCAATTACCACTAATTACCACTAATACTGTCTATACTCTTTTACATCTACGAGTACTAAAGTGCAAGGAATTTAAATAGAAATTTGAATCATGAAATCATTTAAAAAGTAAAAGCGAGAACATTTGTAACAGAAAATGTGCCTGAAGACCAAATACTTTCTTCTATAGCCTTGCCGATGTGTTGGCAATGTGTTAGAATACTTATATAGACCACAGTGTCACACCATTAATAAGCAGCCTAGAGGCATAATAAGTGTTAACCTCCCTGCAGATGCTACTGTGACCTAAGGTAACTTTTCAATAAATAATGTTTAAAATACTAAAATACAATGTCATAATGTTCCCAGGGCCGCAGGTAAGTTTATAATAAAAGGACAGAGATGTGACTTTGAAAGGTGTAATTCAAATGTATTAAAAGATTTAAAATGATTTATTCTATAAAAACCAAGCGGTGGTTAGAATGATAAAAATGACCGAGGTTTATGAATACAGAATACTAAAATCAGAATAAAACCTTGCAGACCCAAACAAATCCTGTAACAGAAATAAATGTTAAAACCAAACCAAACAAGGACGACTTGAGAGGGCGCAGCCCCACCCAGGACAAAATGGAAAGTGTTACCACAACAATATAACTTAAAAACCCCAAGGGGGACCGAACAAAACCGTGCAAAACCGAACCATAAATAAAACGAAACAGTAGCAGATCAATCCTGCAATATAAAAAAGGACAGACAGGTTTTAAAATGTTAAAACCCTATCTTAAAATCTCAATTAGACATGGGGAAAGAGCTGCCGCCGCTTGTTTTAGCTCTAAAAATACAGTTAAAACCCACTAAAAGAGCTAAAATAGTTCAAAAGAGGAAGAGCATTAAAATTTTACCTGACACCAGCAGGCAGAAGTCGGGACTGAGGCGTTATCGCTTGGCCTATTTAAGCCCGACTTCCACACAAAGTTGATGTCAGGTGATTCCAAAATAAGATCGCCCCCTGCTGTCCGCCACACGCTACTACCACAAGCTAATGCTAATCTCTTTCCTCAAACAAATAAAACCTTTTGTCATCGTCATGCCGTTCACTTTCCTGCCGCAAGCCCAGACTGTAATATTAAAACATTGACATGCAAATGGCACCAATTTGAAGAGCTCTTTTTACTGAATCAGAAATGCACACTTACGACTGGGGTTACTTTAGTTTCCGAAAGACACATTATCTACAGTGAAAATAGTCAGACGAGTGTAAAACTTTTCCATTTGAAGAGAAATAGTGCGGTAGAAGAGGCGGAAAGAGAGACAGAATGGTTTTGGAGAGAGAAAATGGATAAAAGAAATACAAGTGGAGGAATGAGAGAAAGAGATAGAAGAGACAGGGGGGAAGACAGAGAGGAACAGGGGTAGAAAATGAAAACGTGGAGAGGAGAGATGGGTGGAGAGAGAGAAAAACCATGAGTGAAGAGCGAGAGAGGAGGGAGAGAATGAGAGAATGGAGATAGGAGAAGAGAAGGGAGAGAGAGGAGGACCGGAGGAGGTTGTAAACTTGCTGATTCTCATGAATTTCAAGTGGCTTCTTTGTAATGTGTTCATAAGTGTGTTCCACAGAGTAACAGCTGCGAATGACAGATCTGCATTTGGACTTTTTTACGTGCAGCTCTTCACTGCTTTTGGCTCGACGTAAAAATCTAGTGTTTATATTAAAGTAAGCAACAATATTTTAAGACCGTATTGTATTTGTGGGTTTAGATGCGTTTACATAGCAATTAACTATTTAAAGCAAAATACAATATTGTTAACATTGTCAAAATTGTTCAAAATTTCACATAAACAGGAGTTTGAAACCCATGAATTGTATTTCAGTTCACTCTTCTTATAGATCTTATTGTTTTGCCTCTGATTTTCTAATCTACAAGTGTAAAATTATCCATATTCATTTCATTCCACTGTAGATATTTCTTCTGAGTTTTGCTTGGTTCTGTCCATAAAGATACACTGTGGAATATTCTAGGCCCTGGATTCAATATGTCCAGGAGAAAGGGAAGCATTCTGTTCTATTCCTTCAAATCTAAAAATGGTGCTTGTCTCTCTCTATACAATTGTTAAAATGAAATGTGTTTAAAAAAAGTGTAAAACATTATCTAACACCACTGTGACTCTGCAGGAATATTACTATTTCTGTCTTAGTGAAATACTTTTATTCTAAGAGGCTAAAATGAGCACTATATGACTATTCTGGCTGGAGTACTTCTCATCTATCCCATCTCTGTCTCCATGAAAATGTGCTTTGTCTGGAATGTTTCACAGTATGGCATTAAACATATTTAGGTTGTATTTCTTATGAACACATAGCTGCACAAAATATTGTTTAAAAAATTGCATTCTCACTGTGGAATATAACAAAGTAAAAGTAGTAAAGTATTGTATTTATGTAAGTATACATTTTAAGTATCTGTTTAAGTGTGTACTTTTTTCCTTAACTTAATTGTCTTTCTTTTTTTCTCCAAGTATCTGTACTGTCTACTTCACTGCAGTTTTGAACAGCCCTGAAAAAAAAAAAAAGTTTTATTATTGAATGAGCCCTGCTGAAAACCCCAAGAGTTTATTTCTATATGTTCGTAAATAAAAGTATAATATAGTAAGTAAAACCACTTAGGAAAAACTATTGATTCAATTGTTTCTGTTGACCAAAATTCTGCACAAATCTTTATCAAAATCACTACTCTGGAAGGCTTATAAAACCTCAAAATATATGCAAAATACTTTTACTTTTTACTCTTTAAGTGCTTTTTTAAATGGGTAGTTTTTTACATGATACTTTTACTTGATTTGAGTATTATTTTTTGCTCCAGTATTTGTACTTTTACTGAACTGAATACTTCTTTCATCACTGCTGTGAGTGAGGTTGCCTCTTTACGACTTGTAACTTAATGCCGTACTGTGGATTTCTTACCAGAAGAGTCAAATGAATGAGAAAGAAAATACAGATAAATGTTTAACCTTTCCCAACTTGCTGACAGAACCGTTTTTGCAGCTTGTGGCAATTCCAGACCTTTTTACGCTGTTATTCACTGGTGTATTCATTAGATCTTGTCCTTCTTTCTGGATATTTCCTTCACTCTTTTAGTGGCCTGTGTCTCGCGGGTCTGGCTTTTAGCAGTCTCACCCCTCACCGCAGGTTCATGGTGTGAGGAGGTGAGATCACATGACTGCCCCCTGGAGGTGACAAGAGGTGAGGCCTCAGCTGCTCCAGGACCACGTCTTTCACACACATGTCCCCAGGCTGAAGCTCTGGGTCAGGGAGAGGACAGAGGAGGAGGAGGGAGAGAAAAGACAGATGCACACATTTTGATGGTAGATTGTATTCTACTTCAGGGAGATGTCCAAAGAGATAAGATAAATTCTATATATACTGCTTGTCTGCAGGCGGTGGACTCTCTATAAGAAAAGACACTCCATTAAACGGCTCATAACACACTGTTTTCTGATCTATGTTAAAATGTTTCCTCATCACAAACATACCTGGAGATATGTTCTGTTTCATTCACAGATTTAACATATAAACCCTGTATATTTAGTGCTCCTCTCAGATAGAAAACACTCTGTTGCACCTTATGATGTCATGTGGTTATTCAATATAAGAGAACCACTGTGTTTAAAACTCACACAAACTCAGACATCTTTATTTGCATAAAATCATTATACTGTAAGTATTATGACTTAAGCTCACAAGAATAAGACCTCTAAAGAGTGTGGTCTACATCTCTAAAGCTCAAAATGCTCTGTTCTACCTTGTGATCTCATGATGTGATAGTTTTCATCTTTTGCTTAGTCGAGATTGGAAATTCCAGGACTGAAATGATCCAAAAGATACTAGTGAAGATATATGGAGTTTAAAAATACAGTGGAGCACTTCCTGTATTTCTACATGACATCACAAGGTGGAACAGAGTGTTTTTTGTTTGAGAGAAAAACACAGCCTTAATATGCAGGATTTGTGTTAAACATGTGTGAATGAAACAAAACACAAGTCCAGGTATGTTTGTGATGAGGAAACAACATTATAACATAGCTCATAACATTATGCAATATGGGCCCTTAAGTCTAATAAGAAAGAAGTTTGAAAATCTTTTTGTCTTTGCTCAATCTGAGGTGTTTACAGTTCACCACTGGAGTGGTGCCATCTCTTCCTCACTGAATTCACAAACTACCCTACAGTTCAAATGCCTCTGTTACACAGTGATCCAAACCAACAAAAGAAGAAGAAAGTTTAATCAGCAGCATCAAACCTCTGCAATGATCCAGTGTAGTGTTGTCAGAGTTTATATGCGCTGGGAGATTTAACTTGTTTTAAAATAATTGCAATCATGATTGCAAAAGTGAAAAAATCTCCAGAGCTTTGTAATTTTTTTTTACCCCCTCCGCCAACTCATTGCGCCTTTGAGCGAGTGGAAATGTAGCGGCGTGTTTTAATCAACCAGTCTTTGTCTGCTGCTCAAGAGTGTCACAGCAAATAAAAAGTAAGAAAGTCTTTACAAGAAAAGCAGAGCCACTCAAACTGTCAGAGCCTATAAGCAAAATATCCTTCTCTCAGAGGAGGGCAGTAATAGTAGAGTATTACTACCTACAGCTGCACTTGTACAACAGGAGGTCAGGCTATTCTCTTAAAGGTGCACTGTGGAACTCTTCTGGTGGGTGGTATGTCCCCAGGTGTCTCCATGGAGATGTTGCTGCTTTGCTTTAGCTTTAGCATGTTCTGCAAAGATTTCCAAATGTTAACAAATCTGCCAAATTTATACAGAAAATAAAATTTTGTTTTGCATCTATTCAATTACAGATGTTTTCATTGGAAAAAAAACAAAAAACAAAAAACGTTTAAAGATCCCATATTACGCAGAATGTAATATTGTGAGCTTTTGCCATGTTAAAATGTTACCTTCAGAACATACCTGGAGATGTTTTGTTTCATTCACACATGTTTGAGAAATTCTCTACTATTAGTCTGTCTAATTGCTTAAAATCCTTCATTCCACTTTGTGATGTCATTAAGCAAACATTTTCAAGTTAACAGCACTTTTTGTCTTTTGTTCAGAAGAGATTCACAGTTCCAGGGCTGAAATTATTCAAATGATTCCAGTGTATGGAGTTTAAAAACACAGTAGAGCACTTCCTGTATTACCCCATGACATCACAAGTTGGAACAGAGTCTCAGGGTAAATATGCAGGGTTTGAGTGTTAAACATGTGTGACTGAAACAAAACACCACTCCACGTAAGTGAGAAAAGAATATTATACATAGATCAGAAAATAGTGTAACATGAACCCGTTATTGCTTTACGGTGGACAATTTCAGACATTAAAAAAGTTACATGAAAAGTTACATAAGGTATAATGTCCCTTGTTTGTTCTCTTTGTCTGACATTTCAGTGCCAATGGAGAAACCTGCGAGGAGCAATGATTGGCCATTGTTTCAACACAGTGATTTATAGGCAGCATATATAAGTATATAAGTGTAAAAACTGCAGTAGAGAAAGTTCAATTCAATTTAATTCAATTTAACAACAGTTATCTCGACGGGCTTCACAAAATTGTTAAATTAGCAAACAAAGATGTCTGAGAATGAAGAAAAAAAATAAAATAAATAATAATAATAATTCACAATTAATTCATAATTCAAAAATACAGAATGTCCAACAACAAGCAGGGAAATGGATAATTGTCCCAGGATCTCCTGTCCTTAGACCCTCCTTCTTTGGCAAGGAAAAACTCGAAAAAACGAGAAACCTCGAGGAGAACCACAGTGAAGGAGAGATCCACTCCCATGGACGGACAGGCATAGATGGCCAGCACGAATCCACTGCCAATAAGTGCCAATAAGTGGGACAAGGGACAACATGTGAATAGCAAAGAACAGACTACGAATGAACTAGTAAGTGAATATTCTTAACAGTAGGAAGATAATAAGTAGAAGAGAATAAGTAGGAGAGAGCAGAGGACAGTGCTCAGGTTGCCACTTTCCCCAGTAATTTATCTCCTAGAGCGTCTTAACTAAGCCTATGGGTTTAGTTTCTGTTCCTAACTGACCTGACCATAAGCTACTTCAAAGAGGAACGTTTTGAGCCTAATCTTAAATGTCGAGACTGTGTCTGCCTCTTTAACATGAGCAGGGAGCTGGTTCCATAACAAAGGTGCTTGGTATCTAGTCAGGTTAGTTCTTCCTGTGTCTTTCCTGCAGAGAGCATCCTCCCCTGTGCACATGTGGCAGCAGCACACACAGGTGACGTCTGTGTATCGGTGACTCGATTTGGAGGTGCCGCACTTAGGCTCAAATTTAAAGCCAAGCAATTTAGCACCTGAGCAGAGAAGAGAGACCAGAAACCCGTGCTCTCCCCATACAAGAGTACACAGAGCTCATAGGCTGCACACAATAAAGAAGTGCTCTCACTGGCAGCCCTGGGTGCACATCAAACTCACTGAAGGTGCACTGGAGTTTCAAAGGGTGCACACATAATACACTTCCATTAATTGCCTGAAATAGGAGTGGAAGCATTTAAAACCTTTTAGCGCACTATTTTGCACCCCTGGAGATCTGGGCATGCTCACTGGCCTTTCCCTAACACAATATCAGATGTTAGCGTCGTGATTCTCTTTGAATTGTTCTGTAACTGATTATTGACACTGTTACAGCAAAACAATAGACAATAAAATCTTGGTAAATGGTAATGAATACTTTTAATATACTGCTTTTCCACATTTACATCAAAGAATTACTCACCCATTCACACACATTCATACATCAATGTGCACAGATACTGGGGGTAAGATGGGTTAAGTGTCTTGCCCAAGAACACACTGTCAGCAATGGTGAATCTGACCGCTCAATTAATGATGCTTTGTATGTGAATCTTGGGTGAAAGTCTTATTTCATCTACTCACAGTGTTTAAAAGAGAACAATTCCTGTAATATGTGACCACCTTTATGAAAAAAAAAACTTTATTTAGATTAATAGACTGTTTTTTTTATTTCTCAAAATTATTATGATTGTACAATGATATTTTGACCTAAATAAGTACAATTAAGGATTAAAAGAATAATCGCGACACTCCCACTTGCTATAGAGTCATGTTCTGCCAATTTAATTCTGTTTTTGTGTTAATGGGAAAGACACTTCCATATCCTGTTTTGCCTTTGAAGACGTGCTGTGAATATATAATTGGTAAGGATTCAAGTATTTAATTTATAACACACCGAGGCTTGCTTCCACACCATGTACAGAGATTCTCATTATGTAAAATAAGACAAGGTAACATTGTGCAGGAGAAGCTGGCAGGAGTCCATATAATAATACACAGGCTCTCAGAAGTCAGCAGCCCCGGCACATAAATCTACACCTCTTTATGTCTATGCACAGTGTCTCCTATACTCTCATACTCATATTTAATGGTATGACAAGGTCCAGATTTTAATTCAAGTATAAAATCTTTAAGACCTTGAATTTATAATCTGTATGAATACATTCACTCCATGATTTACATTATACATGCATCACGGAAATACCTTCTCTTACCTTTACAATTTACACCTATATACGGTGAGACAGTGAGAAAGGACGGCATTTGTGTTTGGTTTTGTAAGTCAAAAAGCCATTAAGTCACAAGGGGGCAGAATCCAATACAAAAAAATATATGTGGAATGAGTATGGAAGTATAAATGTGCCAGAAGTTTTAAATTAGAATATTTCATGTTGAATGAAATAACATGAAGAAGTTTTCAGCATCATTAATTCAAACAGACAAAATTGAAGTTGAGAAATTCAAGTTGAGAAATTCAGATCAAAAACATTCAGGTCAATGTTGAACACACATTTATGGGTTTATGTTTTCATAGCTTTGGCACTTGAATTATTTTTAATCTGAATTTCTCAACTTGAATTTTTTTAACCTAAATTTCTCAACTTCATGTTTTAAAATCTGAATTTCTCAACTTGAATTTTGTCAGTTTGAATTAAAGATGCTGAAAAATAACCAATTATTTCCATTTGAACTCTTTTTTTTATTCAGATTATTTCATTCATCATGGCATATTCAAATTTAAAACTTCTGGCACATTTGTATAAGGACAGGAGATGCTGGGAAAATTATCCATTTGCCTGCTTATATTTTTGAATTATTATTAATTATTATTATTATTTTTCTTATTCTGCTTCATTCTCTGACATCTCTGTTTGCTAATTTAACAATTTTGTGAAGCCCGCCGAGATAACTGTTGTTGTCATTTTGGGCTATACAAAAATAAATTGAATTGAATTGAATTGAATTGACATTTATATTTCCATAAACGAGACAGATTCTATAAAGGCGAGCCATCACTTAAAGGGCTACTGCAGTGTTTTATGATTTATGTTTTAATATTACCTGGAGTTTTGTTTTATTTCATTCCACAACACACAAATACTGCATATACAGGCTTCTCTCAAATGGAAAACCCTCTGTTCCACCTTGTGATGTCATCGGGTAATACAGGAAATGCTTCACTGTGTTTTTAAACTCCATAAACCTTCACTAAAATCATTTGGATCATTTCAAACCTGGAATTACAAAAATCCCTAGGGACCCAAAGGTAACTTGAAAAATACCACTTCATGACATCAGGTGGAATAGAGCATTTTGAACTTTGGAGTTGTAGACAAACTAATGAAAAAGAAAAGCAATAACATTTCCATGAATGCGAGCAGGTGCCATACCTTAAAAAATAAAAAATGACACACGATTGACACAATTAACAGTAAAATTCAGGTAAATAATTGGAATAGCCATTACTTTAGGGGTAAATCCTCACAACAGATTATTGTCCAAACTTCCTATATTACACAAAATTGACTCTATTGAACGTTAAGACATGTTATAATATTGTTGCCTCATCAAAAACATGCTCGAAGTTGTGTTTTATTTCATTTTTTTTCCACTATTTTTGAGTAACGTCTGTCTATATCTCGGTACTCAAGCAAAAAATTCCACCGTGTGATGTCTTAAGCTTTTCCGTGTATCATCTGCCTTTTATTTTTAGAGAGATCGTAAAGTCTAGGGCTGAAAATGATCCAAATGTGTCTAGTTAAGAGTTTAAAAATGCAATGGGGCCCTTCCTGCGTTACCACATAACAACTCAAGGTGGAGTGTTTTCAGAACTCTTAAGGATGGTTTTGATGAGGAAACATTACAACATTTTAAAAGAAAATCTGGGTTCTTTAAGATGTATATAATTATTCAGCCTCTACAACTTTTTTCAGTCTCCCAAGTTTCAAAGTCACAGCTCTTCACGTCAGATTGGTTAACAAGACACCATTATGTGAGTGTTAAAGAAATCCTCCGCTTCTGCAATTATGTCTCGCATAAGAATACAAGGGTGAGGGCGCAATCTTTGTTATTTCAAAGTGATACAAAAATGATAATTGTAGCTTATGGGAAAAAGTCTGTGACATCTTGAACGCACAATTTTAAAAGAAAAGACACATCAAAGCAGAGGTGATGGTTAGCGTTTATGAAATTGTAACCACTAGAATGCCTGTCGTCTATATCTTGTTTACGCGTCTCAGATGTAGTGATTTTAAATTAATCCTGTTTTCAATTACACTGCGTTCCTGAGTTTTTGCGACTTGGCGCGTTCTCACAAATGCTGTTTTTCTTGTATGAGTTAGAGAGTGCGGCGCAGTTAAAAAGTGTGAAATTGAATAGTTTGGTCTCATTTGCAGCAGCACGGTGTTTAGAGATCAAAGTGTACATTGGAGAAAATGAAATCGGTATCACAGCTTTTTCATTTACTTACATTACCTGGAGCCTAAAGGGAGCGCCAGATAAGAGGAATTTATTATCATATTTTAATTTTGGTCCTCAAACGCATTTAGCTGTAGCTTGTTTTTTAAAGCAAAATCATACAACCCAAGTGGGCAATCAATACCAATAAGGGTACACTGTGTGCTGCTGGCTGAATACAGATGTACTGCTTCTCCTAGAATTTACTCACATTTTTACCTCAGAGTCTAAGATGTTAATTGGTTGTTTTTAAGAAATGAATTTGGTTTAATTAAGACTTTATATTAAATAAAATTAAACATTCATTTTGGAAATTATTTGTTTGGTTGAA
>KN491966.1:16723-34201 GCA_000787155.1 Scartelaos histophorus
GGGAAAGAGGACTGCAGGGAGGTGAGGCGGACAGGAGAAGAGACATGCTGGACACCCTGGTAATAGATGGAACTCAAAACAACATATATATTCAAATTGGATTGTGTTTTGTGTCTGTGCCAAGGAGGTCTTGTCTTCCATGCCATTCCACCAGGAGTGTTTTTTATGTGCATAGGGAACATTAAGGCAAGAGCTTAAGACCATTACAAATTAAAAACAAAGAAAGTTTTGATTGTCCAACAGTGAGGGAAATGCATCTTAACCATTATTATAAAGAATACCTCAGTGTGCCTTTTTTTTGAATGCCTTTTTAATAAGATGCCGCCACAGTCATTCAGCCCAACAATAATTTGCAATTTTTTGTACTACCATGCTGTCACTTCTATTTCAGTAGTCACTTTTAGTTGAAGATTCCTCAAATACCTTTTCACTCTTACTTAGTATTTTTGGTACATGTCTCAGTGTGCTCAATGCTCATTGTTTGATCCAAATAATGAGCATTATTATTAGGATCAAATAATGAGCATTCAGCACACTGAGACATACATAAAAATACTCAAGTAAGAGTGAAACGGTATTACTTGAGTATTTTTTGGTACATGTCTCAGTGTGCTGAAAGCTCATTATTTGATCCAAAGGTTAGCTCACCACTCTGCTTTTCTATGCCCATTCTCTTCTTTCTTCTGGTCAATACCTTGGCCCAACATCTCTCCACTCTGCAATCCACGGTACAGTATAGCGGCAGTTGTTTTGAATGTTTAAAGAGGTCGAGCGCGGTGAAGACAAATGACCGGGTGACTGGGCGTGTAAGGGGGGAATGGTCTCTGAGGCGGACCACGCTCAGAGTTGGGGGGTTTAGAGGGAGAGGGATTGGATGGTGGGACAAACCTGGGGTGAACCTGCTCCGTGGAGGTCACACTGTGCCTGAGGAGACAGCTGCCTCAAGATTAGGCCCTACTTTAATGGCCTTTACGTCCAATCCGCACACACACACACACACTTTGGCTTTACACATTGTATGAGGACAGAACATTCACATATATTCATTTCCTGGAGTCTGATCCTAACCTTAACCATAGTCACTACTTATTTTTAACCTATTTTAACCTATACCTTAACTTTAAAAGAGGCATGTTATGTCAAATCCACTTAAGCAAGCTTTTAACCACATTATAACAGTGATCCCTTGTAATTTTTTTAGTCAAACTTGTATTTTGATTCATGACGTTTGAGTAATCCTGCATTTGATCTCTCAGAAAATGTCTCACCTGCTCCGTCTCTGCCTAGTTTTCTGTTCTTAGTTTCTAACAAGGAACCTATTAACAAATTTGTAATATATTGCAGTTTACAATGAACAGAATGTAAAATCATGATTCATTTAGCATGATGTCTTCTTTAAATTGTGTTTTTGATCTAATAATACAGGTGTGTGTACAGATTTCAGACCTCACTATATCATAAATAGAGGCTCACACACTGCACAAACCCAAAGACCTCCTCCAGCGCCGGGATCTGAAACTTGTGAGAACACCGCTATGACTCCCATATCCTATTTATACACCCTTTGCTGTACATTACAATCCTATTTAGCTCGCCCTGCCTCCTACACAATCCTATATATGGACTCCGGCCCCGTCCCGCAACCGGCCGTATATACAGTAGAGTCTGCAAACCCTCCCCCACCTGCCTGCCTCCCTCTCCAATCCTATTTGTGTGACCCCCTCTCTCGTATGCAGGTGCTATCTATCCCAAAGACGGCCTGCTGGGTCCATAAGCTCTAAGTGTGAGTGTGCTTGCTAGTGTTTGGTGTGCTAATGTAACGTGGAAATTGGAGTGTTATGGCTTGGGGGGAAATCGGTTCATCTTTGATATATCAATCAGCACCTTTGCGCTAAAGGGAATAGTGTGGAATCAGTTGTACAATGCTAATTCTGAAATATAGAAAGGTGTGTATACAGTCTGACTACAAACCATGCAAGGTGCGAGCAAGGCCTTTTAAATCAGTGTAGCTGTTTGCTTAAGTTCAAGTGAATTTGATCTTGAAACAGTGCCCATGGTGGAGCAGTGTAATCCTGTGCTGGAAAACTGGGATACATGACTTTTTCTTCTGAGAATTAGTCTGCAGTGGTGGAAGAAGCGCTTAAATTTGTAATCAAGAAGAAAGTTCTGATACTAGGGTTGTTAAATATCGAAAATCAGATACTAATCAATAATAAAACTTGTATTGATACTAAAAAGTCACATCAGCAGGACAGAAATGAACCTTTTCTAAGCTTTAGAATGATCTTTGGCCGTATCAGAACTAGTAAGTCCACAATGACGAGTATATGTCCATGGACCACTATGGAAACTACTTGGACCATCGACGGGACTGCACATATAAGACCACGTGGTAATGTAAAACAATGGGCCAACAGTTACACAATGTTGAAAATGACATTCTATTACCTAAATAAATTATTATCATTGTGGTATCTGAATCTGTACTGCATATCTAATAGCATAAAAAGACTAATAGCATAAAAACTGAGTTAAATATTTTAGTATTGGGTTAACACTATTACATTAACACAAACAGGAGCAAACGGAAGTCCTCAAGTAAATGTTAAAGTATTGCATAAAAATAATCATTCTAAACATTCTAAAATCAACTTTGTCAACAATGTCCTCAATAATTATCCTTATCTTAGTCCACACATTCAAAAACAATATGTGCTTGGGCTGTCAACTGTCCACAGTGAACTCTTATATCCAGAATTTTCCAAAAATGTTTGTAAAATTTGCAAATCATGAAATTTCTTACATGTTACTCAACTTTACCCACAATTTCTTCACTTTTTAAAGGTCACAGTGTACCTCTTGATTGCCCCCTGGTTCATCCCTTCATCTGATGTAATCCCCTTCTCTCCCGCATCTCCGGATCTGATCATTTGTGTTTTTTAGTCTTCTTCCATTCTCACCTGTCTGTCTGACGGGCTTCTTATACTCCATTAGTGTATATTTTAACAGGACAAAATGGCTGTTCACATCACAGCGCTGTCTCTGCTCCTGCCACTCAAGCGCTGTTATGAAAGCAGGCTCATTCTGTTTGAAGGTGCCAGATAAAAGGTTATCACGAGTCGGGACCTGTCAGCCCAAATTGTGGACGGAGGAAAGCGAAAAGCCCCAGAATGGTCACGCCTTCTGGGATGGAAGATGGAGATGGGAGTAGATGGGAGACTGCTGTTTCTTGGTGGAGTTACGAAACAGACCAGGCAGACCAGATCTCGGGTGGTTTGAGATGATGCTGTAGTTTGAAGGACTTCTGATGCTCTGATGATGATCCAGCAACTTAACTTCAGCAGCCGGGTGACGAAACTCTTAAGAACATGGGTGGAATTTGAATGACTCAATCAATGGCTTGTTATGGAACAGGTAGAAAGTGTGGTTATATCTTATTTGGTTCTGTGAGTGTGTAGGTAGCACTTGGAAAAATTTGTTTTCACTGCTACTTGACCAATATGTTGGAGACAGTAGCAGAAAACCACTTCTCGAAGTCTCAAACCAGGATTATGGTCGTGTCTACCTGGAGGATTAGTATATTGTACTTTTTTTTATGTTTTTAAGGGAAAGCTGCATTCTTGAGGTAAACCTATCTAGACCTCCAAACAGCATTCTAGCTAATCAGGGCTATAACGTCTCAGTTATTGGACTTTTTGTCTACTTACCAAACTACAGAGTCCATGGTCTAATCTCTACTCCCACCAGTGCATACTGTCATTTTTTCCATAGACAGTACTGACTTTGTGGCCTTTATATTCAGACATGAGCTTTTTCCACAGATTCGCGGAATTAAACATTTTTTTTTTTTTAATGATTCTGGTGATTCCTGAGATTCATGCAAATCTGCAATAAAATTTGTGGGAGGGGCCCTTAACCACAGCCTGGACCCAAGCTAAAGCAGCTGAATAAATTAAGTCTGTTTTGACCAAGAAGAATTTGTATCAAAGCCACGTGCATTTGTCACAAGCCACTGAGATATTCCTTATGAGCCAATCGGCGACGTTCGTACCTTCCGAGGCTTTGATGATGAAGGGAAATTGGCCAATCAGAATTCACAGCGCGAGAAATCCTTGCCGTATCGATCGATAGCAAGAGGATACCAAGTTTAGGGATTTGGAATTCATTCTGGTATGAGTGGACTATACAATGTAGGATACTGCCCAGATACCAAAAAATATTCGCCGCGGATCCGCGACGGAGGGAGCCGAAGATTCGCCGCGTATCCGCAGAACGGATCCGCAACAGAGTCCACTTGCACATCGCGCTGGATCCGCCGTGGATCTGCTATTTGATAGTTACACATCTAACAAATGTTGTGTTAAAAGTGCATTTACAGTGCGGATCTAAGATGATTTAGCAGCATATCCGCTGTGTGACAGCAGCTGCCCTGAGGTTAGGGTTAGCGACAGTCAGAAAGCGAATACGGAACAAATACGCAGCGGATCCGCAAAGTGGACTGACTGACTAGATCTACATGTATTTAAATGGACAGTTTGCTGAACAATGCAGTAGTGAATATTAAACACAGGTCTTAATGATCATGTACAATACAAATGACTGATTATACATGTATGACCATATAATGCATCTTGTCACCCTAAGTCCCTTCTATAAAGCGTCTATGTAATCCCAAAATTAGACTTAATATTTTGCCCAGATTGCACCACAGAGCACCTAAAATCTCAAAATTTTATTTGGTCCCACATGTTCAGTGATTTTTTTTCCAAGTCTAGCTCATGTCTGATATTGTGTTCATAAAATATCGTCCTACAGTCTCCCAAGTGGTTTGTAGTTTGATCATTTGTCCAGCATCAAGTGGGTGTCCTCATCGCCCATGGAGAGTGAAAGAGTCAAAGGTTGTCTACAAGTTCAATGGCCATACCCTAGTTTAGACTCATTGTTGCAGAGATTCAGCCAAATAGCACATGTATATATATTTTAATGATATGCAGGGGATCAAGTTTTAGCCTTACCACATGTGTATACACTTCCACACAGCCACTTGTGTTCGATGCGAGCGGGGAATTTCAAAGCTGTGATATATGATGTATTCCGTTTGGCAGACATTTTTATCCAAAGCCCACGGAGTGAAATAGTGTGACTGAGCTGAATTTATTAATCATTCAATTAACTAAATGTTCGGTCTTGGTGTGGCTCAGATGAATGGACTGTCACTCCTTAATGCAATCTAATTCTGAGAGAGATGCTGTGAACTTAACTGCTCGGCAACTCTTTCCTTTCCCCTGTATTACTCATTCCCTACTATGTTTTGTCATTCGGGCTTGATTATTTTTCTCCATCGCGCTGCTGAAAATCTAACAGCTCGTAGCAACGGTTCAAGCGGCCGATGCATCTTCCCCCTCCCCTCTCCACGCCGAGTCCTCCTGTGTGTCTTTGGGCTGTGGGTGAAGACTCTCGGAGCGCTGGATCATATCGCGCTATCAGGCCAGTTCAACCATAAATTACCTGCGGCTAACAAAGCGTGTGGCCGTAACTATTACCCCGGCAGTCAAAGTCACCCCGGCCACACGGCGAGGCTGCATTGTGAGATGGGCCACTGCAGGGAGAGGGCAGGGACGCTGTGCTTTAAAATGTTTGCTCTGGATTGTTCACTTAGCAATGCATTTGTGTGAACTTTATTTAAAGCGCCCATATTGCACTATTTTGTGAAGTTGTTTCCTCATCGAAAACACACCCGGAGTTGTGTTTTGTTGCATTCACAAATGTTTAACACACAAATCCTGCGTGAGTTCTTCACTCTGTGCCTCCTCATGATGTAATGTGGTAATACAGGAAGTCCTCCACTGTGTTAACTCCATACATCTTCACCAGAATCATTATTGTCGGCCAACCCAATATTATACTAATTAGACAGTTCAGAAAGCTGGTAGATAGATTGCTTTGCATACTGGTGTAGTGATATTTTGCTCTATTTTAGACTCACTAGTGATATATGTGTTTTGGTTTTTCTTTAAGAATTGTTTTTTGGAAAGAAATATTTTGCATAACATATCGACACCTTCCTAAAATAATCGCATAAGTCTTTTTTTTAAGGTTTTTCAGGAAACACAAAAAACTCTAGAGGACATGAGTGATGCAAAAAAGTAAACTTAGAAAAAAAGTGACTTGGGCGATTACTTTAGGAAGGTGACGATATTCAAATTTCCATTCAATACATATTCTACTGAGTGTAATAAATGTGACTGGACCCGATCTTGGCTATTTTGAGACCTGCTTTTTCTTGACTCCTGCATAAACCCCTAACATGACATCACTGGCCGGTGCAGATGTTACTTAATAATTTGTAGTGCTAAACTCTTGCGGTGGCCGTGGACTCCCCCCAGCCCCCCACTCCCTTTTCTGGGTGGTAGTGGCTAATTGCGAGTAGCGTGTCGCGTGCCCTGGAGGTGAGTGTTAGCAGCAGGACAAATGAGAATACAGCTCACCATCTGCCCACGGAGACTCTCCCTCGGCCTCTCCTTGTCCCTCCAACCTCTGTCCCCTTCTTTAATCTTATCCTGTACATTTTAATCTCTACTACCACTACTTCTCTAGCCCTGTTTTTGCCCTTCTACACCCCAGAACTGCTCATTCGTGTCCCCCTAGCCCACTAACATGCTTTCAGAGCTCTCCAAGTGTCCTCTCCACTTTGAACAGCTTTGTCGCTTGTTCTCTCTGTTGGCAGAATAGTGGCAATGGTTAGCAGGTACAGGGAGTGTTTCTGGAATATTTTGGATGGTTTGGAGTTTGCATGTTCTCCCTGTGTCTATGTCGGATTCTTTCATGTGCTTTGGTCTCTCCGGTCAGCTTAAAAACATTGACAATAAACTAAGCTAAGTACCTCTGATTGTGAACCTCCTGACACACTCCAGCCTAGTGGCTTTGAAGGATGAGCCAGAAGAAGATGCCACATTTCTCTACCAAAACTATTGATTAGAATACCCCAAGCCCTCTCTCAGCCCTCAATATTCCAGCCTGTACGTCTGTGCACGGTGGTCAGGTTGGGCGTATGTTCAGAGCCTCCTCACAGCAGACTCGCAGACTGCTCACGGTGAGATCCATAGGCGCTGACACAGAAGGTGACCCCCGGGCGGTAACCTTGGAGACCAACTGTATTAAAATGAATTTGAGTGGAGGGTCTGTCCTGACAGCAGCATAATTACATCGCAGAGCATCAGTGCTAATTTATGCAGCTTGCATTGAAGCGGTCAGGAGTGTGAGATGGGGTCAACCCGGGCCCCACAAACACACATGTACACGTGTGTAGCGGGACAGTGCACACTCACACACATGGATCAGAATACCAACACAAAGAGGTAAATACAGCCGCTCAAACCCTGTGCCCCCCCGGAGACTGTCTGAGTCTGAGCTCAGCACACACATCACACATGAGTGTGACTTTTATAGCTCCTCACTCTCAGGCCTTTAAAATGTTTAAAAACAATACATGAGCAATCCCCACACAAACCCCTTGTGTGGAGCAGCAGTCTAATCCCAGCACCACAGACCACCTCTGCTCGGTGTTTCAGCTCCACTGGGACTATCCAGGGGTATTCCCATAATCCTTTCAGCCTGAGCCAGGCTCTGGCGGCATCCAAAACAGCTGCCCAATCCACTTGCTGGCTTCTTACACTGTAGAGGAGCAGCGACTCTAGTCCAGTGACAGAGCTCCTTACCCTATCTCCAAGGGAACACAGGCATATCCTGCAGAGGAAACTGGAGAGTAAACCTCTCAATTATGACCAAGAGCTCATGACAAAAAGTGAACATAGGAACGATTCACAAAAAGCTTTCAGAATGTAACCTTTTCTTTTCTCTCAGGTGTGTAATAGAAACCCAGTGTCTAACTCCCCACATCCTCAGCTCCCCTATTCAGTCTCACTTTTATTCCACTATAGATTAGTTAGTCCCACTGCGCTAATTAGCTACTCATTAACAACAATCCATACACAGAAAAATGGCGTTCCTCCCTTGAATACTAAAATGATCCCTTGATTACTAGAATCTTTTGCTCTCCCAGTCTGCCGGGTTAGTGTACAGTGAGCTTGGAGCCGTTAGCGTGCACTGAAGTGCAGGTCGGGAGCTGGAAAGGGGGTGAGAAAGAGGGGAAGACATTGATGTAAGCTCCCTCCACTCCATTGTAGCCATCGTGACCAAGGGCACACTAATCTATGCCATTAGCCGGTCCCGACGAGTCTCTCATAATGTTACCGCTAGCTGCTCTGCTGTGACGTGGTCCTGGTGTGTAGAGCTGGCGTGTGTGTGTGTGCGTGTGTGTGTGTGTGTGTGTGTGTGTGTGTGTGTGTGGTAATGGCGCTCTAGCTTAGTTGCTCTCCTGTGAAAATGACAACGTTCCTGCCAAATTAATATCATTACGATCAGAGTTTAATGGGCCAGCTCTGCCTTCTTATTTAAAACAGAACATCCCCATGTCGACCTCCAGTGTGGCGGGGGGAGGGGGGCAGAGGAGAATGGGTTTCCGAGGAGTAGATGAATGAGGAGAAGGGACTACTTTTTACCTTTTACCTGCAGTGGAACAGTTCTGCTCAGGTCACAGCGAGGTGAAGTGCTCCTGTTCTTGAAGGTGATATGAAGTTTTTGGTAAACTGTGTCACTGGTTTGGGAAGCTATTGTAGGGGAGAAATCAACATGAAACATTGTAGCAGGTGCGCTAGGAAGGCTGTGGGTTAAATTCCCTAAGATATGTTGGATTTGTGTGTGAAGTTTGCATTCTCTCTCCACGTCCGGATGCTCCGTCAGACTAAAACATCCTCAATAGGCCTATCTACCTCCAGTTTTTCAGGGATTTGGGAATAATGCACATGTGATCGTGCAATGCTCAAAGTCTAAAGTTAATTAGACAAAGTTGAATATGAAATAATGTCTCCAGAAATGTATATTAATTTTGCATCCATGCTCAATTTTATAATTTTGTGAGCAGTGAGGAGATATATTGTTCTCTAGACCATGTACTGTAGTTGTAATCCAATACAAAAATATTTAAAAGAGCTTATTCTTAAATATTACTAAAAGAATTATACATTTTCGAGAGCTAAGTCTTTTTTTATCTTCGCTTGCTTCATCACAGGTATAATAGTCCTTACAGATGAAGCATAGCAGTGGCTTAAATGGATGATACCACAATGTGTCTCCAGGTCCCAGGTCCTATACTAAAAGTAAATCAACTCCATTAGAATTCTATAGAACTGTCTTTATCCAAAACTTGCCATGTGCTGAGAGGTTTTAGGGCTCATGACAAGTGATGACACATCTCTTTTTTTACAGTAAGTGTTCTCAGTCATGATGTTTTTGTCTTCAGTGTAGTAGAAACTCAAGACTTTTTAGATTTGGGCTCTTATGGGACTTTGGAGCTACGGTGTTGCTTCCCAGTGAGAATGATCTATTAAAACTTCTTCACCTTTTAACCACACAATTGTTACTCTTAAATTTACCTTTTTCTAGTTTCTATTTCTTGTTGCTGTCCCGTCTCAGATCTCCCAGTCGCTGCTTGAACACGCATGTTGCATTTCTGTCCTGTTTTGTAACACTCTCACCGCTTGTGTGTTTTACAGTAGACCCTCTCCTCTTCCCTTCTCTTTTTTAGACTCATTCGCAGTATTTTAGTGATGGGGTGCACTGAGGTGCGGTGGATGTCATTCGTCACCGGGAGTGCGCGGTGTGATAATGAGTTAATTTGGCGATGTGCTCGGCGGGCTGCCTGTGCACGGCTATACCGGTGTTAGCACAGTGTACAGGGCTGAAACACCTTCACTCCTCCTCCGTGTGTGTGTGCGCGTGTCTGTGTGTGTGTGTGTGTGTGTGTGTGTGCGTGGATATGTCAGGTTGCCGCGGGAGACCAATTAGCTGGAGCATCACTGAGGAGGTGGCCCTATTACACCAGCTCATCACACGGACAGCACGGCTCAGCTCATAATAGAAACACTGACACTTATAGTACATTGACCATATGGAATAATGACTCGAGTGTGTCAAACTGTCAGCCGCTAGTCACCACTCTCTGCACCAGGTGGTACCAACTTAACCAACTTTTGTGAATTATCGCCGTATCTTACCGCGCCTGAATGGTTGTCGTTAGCGATGTGTAACTTTGCGTTTGAGTCTTCCTCTGCTTAAACCGTGATTTTAATGTTTGGTGAGTGCACAAGCAGGACTAGTTTGCTCTCTTTATGGGTTACATATATGAGATATTTACTATTGAACTAACTAGATATGACACAATATCTTATTTCAATTGCAAAGTACATAAAAAAATATTATTGATGCAGTAAAAGAGAAAAAAGTTTATTACATTAATCATTTACTTTTACTTGAACTCCAGGAAGAAGAGTATTTACTTTTGTCAAGACAAATGGGGATGCAATAAATAAAATAAATCTATTTTCTTGAACTGAATGCACTAATATTCATTTTATCATTTTCAGTATGATTGAGAGTCATTTTAATTGGCTTTTATGGATTAAAATTAAACTCTACCTTTGTATTTATTTAATTTATTTATTTACTGTATTGCATAGGCTCCTCCTCCTTATTAGGCACAGCACTTTGCTTATTTCTGCTCCAGCCGGGATATTGGCATATGTATGCCCTGTATGTGTGACACACATGGGAAAAAGCGACACTTGTCGCCAGGAACAGAAGTGAAGAAAGTTTGAGGAAAAGTTCAGAATCATCAGAAAATAGGCTACATCATATAAAGTATTTACATTTAGATTTGCTCGTTTAATCAGAGCAAAAATATGGAGAAGCGCTGTGTATTCATTAGTCATTATTATCAACAATATTATACATCTGAAGCTGCGCACTCTCATGGCCATAGACTTCTAAAGGCTGCTATAGTCTGTGGTTGTGACCCAGCACAAAGAGGATGAGATAACAAGCGGACCTGAGAGAAAACTCTTCCCTCAGATGCAGCACATGAGTGTGACTTTAGTGTAGTGTAGCACTAGAACTAAACATAGCTCCAACACTTTGGATTGGTCTTTAAATCAGAGTGGCCGGAGTCCCCATACTCAAAGAGGTGAGCAGACTTTGGGACTTTCTATGTGGGCTTTTATTGGCAATTTAAATTAGGAGATGAGATGGTGCAGTCACTTTCAGTTTTGTGTTTATTTGTAATAAAACCTTTTATGTGACTTGTGATGCTGCGTGGAGCGTCTTCCCTTCCCTCTCTGTCTCCTACGTCTGAGTCAAACCCACTCATTATCGGCTCATGTTTAGGTAAATTTCATTAACAAATCACTTTGCATGCTCCTTTTCTGGTGAAGTGGAGGGGTGGAGAGGGCGTAACATAGGTTCACATGTGCGGATGCTGCAGGTGGGATTTGTAAAGTGCAGACTGTGTGGTGGAGAGTGCACGTAGGGTTTTATAAATCAGGAATTTGTGTGGCCCATGCCTCTCGTGGCCACTAGGAGTACGCACTTACTTGGGAAAATTCCTATGCAATCCTTCATAAATGAGGCCCCTGATCTGTATAGAGGCATTCCCACTCATAATTATCTGAATAAATGCTAGCTATATTAGGTATTACATCTCTGTGGAGACAAGCAGGTGTCGGATCCTCATCAGAAAAGTTACATGGTACAACTGACCTCTCACATAGGCAATCTGTACACTTCAGGACTTAAAATTTGACATTCAGAACTATATTTTCCCCCAATATCTTCAATTCCGTTCTTTCTCTCTTCTCCCTCTTCCGAGCTCTTCCCCTCCAAACTTTGATCCACCGTCCAGTGCGCAGGTAAAATGGGAAAAATGCAGATGACGCCCAATAAAGCCGGCGACCTCTTCATGTATAATTCACATCTTTTACGGTGGACTATGCTAAAGGAAGCCCATTTCCAGGCACAGAAAAGCCCTTTTAAAAGCTAATCCTGGTGCCAGTGTCCGGGTCCTTTTACTGCCCCCCTTTAATGAATAGGTGTCCAATAAGGCCTTTTATTGTCTTAGCATATGTTGCTTTTATTAGCTGAAAATAATTAGCTTGTGCGGATCACTTCGGAAGTCCTCTCGCAAGATCAAAATGAGATAGTTTCACAGTGGCTGGGCAAGTCCTTCCGAGTCCGCGTCGTTTTCCCCTTGGATGCCTTGTGTCCTGGCTCTCCATCTATACCTTTCCCTCCTCCCCTCCTCCTCCATTTCACCATCCCTCCCTCCCTCCTCTCCTTCTCCTCATCCTCCTCCCACTGTCCTTTGCAATCGTTTCTTACTTTCCATTGTTTCGGCGAACATGCAGCGAGGAGGTATGGTGGAGTGCGCATTAACACCTTGAACAATGGCGTCGTGGCTATAGGCTGCTGATGGGTGACATGTGGGTGATCTTATCTGTACAATAGGGGGGAAATTTGGAAAAAAAATGCATGGGACTACAGTGGGGATTTGTACATGCCTTTGTCCTGTCGACTTGTCACTCCTACATACTTCAGCCTTCCTTTGCTTTGTGTGAGCAGGAAAATTAGGACTGCAAGGTTGTAGACAAAACATGGTGTGGGGATAGTGACTGACTATTGCAGTAGCTATAGGGATATTTGTATTGAGCAATTCTTAAGTTTGTGTAGTGAGTATTGTAAGTTTGTTTTCTTTTTCAATACTCTTGAAGGACTGTGATCTGCTTTTCTCCATGGACATGTTATTGCTTTATCTGAAATGTTTCACAGTATGGCATTAAAACATTCAGCATGGGATCAAAGCACAAAAGTTACCAGTCAGATATGTAAAGAGACGACCCCGCACACAGAATGCCTGTTTCTGGGCAAAAAAACACCTGTAATTGAAAAGATGTAATGTAGATCTGTTTAATGTCATATTGCGAACATATTCATAGAAACAAAAAGGTGACTGACTCCTTTTTGAAAAGTTACATAGTGCACCTTTAAAGAAAAAAATAGCCAAACACCGTTTACTAGCTTCAATTATTTTATAACGGATTATTTATTTTGACTGATTAATGTACATTTGAATATACCTGTGATGTTTTTAACCTCCCCCATGTCTCAGCTCTGGCCCTGTACCTAATTGCGATTCTTTGATAAAGTCAGACTGTGGGTCAAACACAAATGTTCAAAAATGTTAGGCTGCCATTTTTCAAAAATAAAAACAGTGTCAATGAAAATGAATTCTTGTGTCGGTGAAATGCCACTAGGAAGGGGCGGAGCCAGCAGTAAGGAATCAATTCTGTTGTTTTGAACAGGAAGTCAATGGACCTGTTTTTTATGGTTATATTCTTAAGTCATTGTAGATCAATATAGCTAAAAATGTAAAATCACAATCATATGCTATAGCATAACATAGTATAATATAGTATATCAAAATATCTCAAATAAAGCACAAATATTTAAATTTGACCACTGACAGGAGACCTCAAGTAAAAATACGATTTTTCTGTCACGTATGTCTATGTCACCCCCATCCTGAATCTTTACTTAAAGCTGCACTATGTAACTTTTCCAGCAACTGGTTATTTATGGTAAGTATGCTAGGGAGATTGCTTTCCCTGGAATGTACCACAGAATGGCATTAAACTTGCTTATTTATTTATTTATTTATTTTTAAGAATAAAACAATACCTTGGAAAAACATGTATCCTATTGTAAACGGACCCACCTGTCCACAAATTGAAACTGTAAATTGGCACGGTGCTTCTCTCAGTAGAAATACTGTGAAGAATTCCAGATGGTGGCGGACCCTCTACTTGGAACGTTACACTGTGCACCTTTAAGTTTCTGTTTTGACGACTGACATGATGGATGCTGCTGAATTTGCAATCTGCTGTGCTGCCTTTACACAAATAAACATTGTATTCACTTCAAGCTTCAATTCACTTACCTACAAGAGTTTTATGATGACCATTTCCCTTAAGGCCTCACTGCATCTGGTCCAGTTCCTGTGCTGAGTGATGTCTCTTCAGGGACACGGGGCCATCACAGGACAAAGATGTAGAAGAAAAGGTAGAGCAGAGAGACCCGGATTTAAAATGACACGCATGACGTAATGGAGAGATTGAGCAGTGGAGGAGTGTGTTCATCCTGTTCTTAACGCTCCTCCAGGGACCAGCGCCTCTCTGGGTCAGTATTAGACAGCAGCTCTCTGGCTAATGGAGACTTTAGTACACTATACGTGACCAATACACTGGCAGCTCAATATATTGTAGATGGGAGTTACCTAAAACAAGGGTAAATCTAACCTCTGTCAGAAAGTATTGCTGGTATTGGATTAGGAAGTTCAAATTGTTGCCATGATATTATATAGTGTATAATATTGTATATAGTGTACAGTTCAGTAGTCGCAGTATTGTGATGTTACCACAGTATTTAGTGTGTTTACTGCTATACTACCTCTGTATTTATGTGTACCTCAGAAGTACTAGTTGCTGTGTGTATTTTATGTGTGACCTGAGGGGCAGCAGTAGCTCAGTTGGTAAGAGACTCTCGACTGCTGCTGGGACGTTGTGTCCTTGGGCAAGACTCTTAACTGCGTACACTGGTGTATGAATGTGCGTGTGAATGAGTGAGTGGTTCTTTGTTGTAAAGCGCTTTGAATGCCTTGAAGGTAGAAAAAATCTGACCGTTTACGATTTATAGTGTTACCTTTATATGTAGTGTTTACCTCAGAAGTACGAGTTAGTGTGTGTACTGCAGTGTTATGTCTGTTTTTAATGTGTACTGCAGTGTTACCCTAATGTTTAGAAGTACTAGTGTGTATTTGGATGTGACCTGAGAGCGTAGTGTTACTTCTGTATAGAGTGTGTAACTCGGGTAATCAGTGTGTGTGCTTCAGAAGTAGTACTCGGTGTGTATCTGTGTGACCTGAAGGGGCCTGGTGCGAGGTGACAGAGGTTACTTGAACCATGATGTGGGTGTCACTGCTCTGTGAGCTGTGTGCTAAGTGTTTGAGGAGCTAATCTCCTGTGCTCCTGGTCCACTGGTCAAGCTGAATGGAGGGACAGCTTGTTTATCTGTGAGGGGACCACGTTACCCAGGATTCCCTGTACAGCTGGGCCGGGCACGCTCAGCTGAGCTGTCAGCCCGAGAGGCTCCACAACACACTGAGACATAAGGCATGTGTTTCACTGCTTATTTATTAAATGTAAAATATCTTCATCACAGATTAAAAATCAGACACCTCCATCTATTTGAAACATCACAGGTGGAAATAAAAACATTCCTGAAACAGAATTACAAACCCTTTGGAGTCCCACTGTGAGGATCCACGACTGGACAGAGGGCTGAGGCACAACTGCACGGTCACTATGTGAAACCAGGGTCAGGTGTTTAGAGTTACAATTACAAGAAACAAGAATAAGAAATACTGGATGATATGTTCTGATTGAGTAGCAACAAAAATACTGATTTTCCAATGTTTTCTGGACATTTACACTATTGTAAGTACTAGACTTGTAATATTAGTTAAAATATATCCAAACATTTACTGTTTTAAATGCCAAAGAGTGACCAATGTTCCTAAACCTTCTCTCTGATGGTTTCTGAAGACAGATTTGAGCCACACAAACCCCAAATGACAGAAAACGTCCTGAGCACAGAGCTCTTGCACAGCAGTACGGCAGGCGTGTGGCCTCCATGCCTCAGCCCTCACTGGAGCTGCACAAACTGAGCACACTGACACGGATGGTGCGCAGAAACACGGACAGGCAAAAGGAGAACCACCCACAGGAAGGACAACAGGACCACTCCACAACACTGTCCAAGAGAGGGGATTGCCTGACAATAGCATCAAGTCATTTTTAGTTTTCCTTTTTTTCTACTTTTTATAGGATTATTTTGAAGTGCATGCCATATGAGAACTTGAGGTTATAAAAGTACCTGAAAGAATTGCTATTTTGTTGTTTTTTTCCGCATGCATAGGTGTTTTCATATTTACAACGGTTATATACAGGGATGGGCCAAAAACAGCAGCTCTACAGTGGGTTTATTTACAACCGGGTCAAAGGTGAATGTTACATATGTTTGGGGTCACATGCACAGGGTTAGAAAACCTATAGCTGATGAAGACACTAAACAGAACACAGCAAAAGAACACAACGTCACATCTTTAACCCTTTTTGCTTTTGATACGCTTTTTAAACAACAGATTATTGCGCAGTTCTGTACAAGGACCATTCTGTCGAGAGTCCATGAGGTCCTCATGTGTCTGAATAGGAAGACAGGTTTGTTACTTATTGCAAAATATCTGGGAAGAAACTAGAGGTGTCCTGCTATATTAGACTCGTTACTTTCATTAGACTCATAACTCATAATTTTTCCTTTGGTTTGGCATATTGCTAAAACGCACAGCAAAAAATGTAATTAGCTGGGGTTTAATTACAAATTATCTTATGTTGTGGAGTTGACAAGTTTTGTCATCAAATTTGACTTGTTTCTGGACGATTTACTGTAAAAATAATACATTTCTTACAATACTACAGCGGTTTAAGATGTTATATTTTAATGTTATTGTCCTAATAAATGACTGTTATTGTGCTTTGATAAGAAAGAAAAATTTAAATGTAAGATTCCTTTAAAAATCACCAATATTAAAATGCGTCATGCCCTGTTACATCCACAGTCATATTGCATTACATTATTATTGTATTGTAGTGCTGTTATTTTAGCACCCCAACGAACAAAGAATTAACCATAGAAAAAAATTACTATGTGAAGATAAATATTCTGAATTCAAGGCATTTTTAAATTGATATTTTCTTCAGTACTTTTTGAATTTTGAAAACACGAGTCTAAGTTGACCTTTGTATTTGTATTGCCATTGCTTATCATATGCATACTATACTTTCATTGCTTATCATATATGCATGGCTCGGGTGAACAGTTCCACCTCTGTCAAACACCACAGATGTTAGCTTAGCATTAGCATATATGTACAACATGTCATGAGTCACAAGTTTCAGAAGACACACAACAAAATTCACCATATTGTTATATTACAGACTGTAGGCCTATATTTGCACATCTGAAAGTCTCTCTGTACACTGTCATGTACGTTTTGGTCAGTTTGTCTTCGGTGTTGTGTAAGTGGACTCATGCTCATGCACCTATGGATACGTGGCTGTAGTGTGCACCAAATAATTAGCCTGGTTTATGTTCCGTCACTTGATATTCCTCTGAAGTTCTCTAAATGTTCCATCTCATTCAGACTTCTTTTCCATTTAAGCTTCCCATACAAGCTGATGAGCCACTGTAATTAGTCTGGGAAAATTATTCGTGCAAGATTGGTTAAAATTTGAATAGTCAATAATAAACTGTGTAACGTGTCATTTTTAACATCAACACTAATCTATTTATAGTAGACAAAAAGAATTGATGCAGTGGTTTGTGGTTGGATTTAAGTGCAAACTGTTGTCACTTAGCATGACATTTCACCCACATTGTCCCGCATTATATGGGTGCTGATTGGAAAGGCATCCA
>KN491967.1:0-12666 GCA_000787155.1 Scartelaos histophorus
GGGCGGTAATTAAAAACTAGTAGTGTGAGAAAATGTCTGCCTGCTGCTAGACTCCATGTAGCTTTGTGTCTGGGGTTATGAAATAGAGTGTTGGACTGAATGGTTTGACTTGCGCGGTTTGTCAAACGCTACACTCCTCCTGGGTGTGAAATGTGTTGTAGAAGCAGAGAACTACATAGACCATGATGCATTGCTTTGTTTCAGTGCACCCAATGAAATGATTGCTAAATTAATACTCGAAATATGACAAGAAATAATAAATGACAGTCGTGTTTTTCAGATTGTAGAATGTGATGACTGTACTTTACTATGAAATATTCAAACTCACAATTGTTGAACCTTATAATTTGTATTAATGACTAGAGCCAAAACCTCATTGTATTACAACAAAAGTCACAATTTTAACTAAATTAATTTTAGCTGTATTAAAGGTGCACTGTGTAACTTTTCGGTTGGAGGTTTGTCTTCTGCTTGTTTCAATGAATCCTTCTTTGCTCTGCCTGAAATGTTCCACAGTGTGACGTTAAACAGCTCTACTTTACATTTATTCAATTATAGATGCTTTTATAGCTCAAAAATACATAGAAAAACAGGCATTCTGACTGAGCGGGCCCGCTTCTCCACAGATCTGACTCGTAACTTCATTTGTTGTGGTCTCCGTGAAGATAGAAAGGTTTAATGCCATACTGTGGAACATTCAAGACAAAACAATAATATATCCACTGAGAAAAGCATTTGACACACTCCCATTTTACACTGTGTTATGTATTCACGTAACACATGGTGACGGCAAGCTACATGCACGCCAGGTGATTGGAGTGTCTTGCTCCATGGCACAACAGCTGTATGCAATGTATAGTTTTAGCTAACCCTTTCACTGGTGGATTAATGCGCTCACCAATATGTCACTGCATTAAAGAGCCATAGGTTTTTGTTTTTTTATGTAGAAGGTATGAAACATTCTTTTCTTCATAGAGGTGTTGTTATTTTGCCTAGAATGACACGATGATCATTTAACACTGTTTATTTAGACAATAGAATGTCACTTTCAACATTAAATGGTAGTACTACAGCTAGAATGAGCTGTGTCAGGAAAGAAAAGACAAAGCTGGGTGTACACTGTGTGATTTTTAGATTTTTGAACCGATTTTTCACTCATGCTACTGTTTTTGGGTTGAGTTTTGGCTTAATTGTGTGTCGTGCTTCATGTAGTAAACACTGGGTAACGAGAACCAACTAATACCTCACAACCTGCTTCCGACAATCGTAGGTCGCAAGAATATCAAACCTGTTTGAAATCCAGCCGCCTCTCGACTCCAACAGTTTTGCACTGTTGAAGTTGTTCGTACAGTGTGATAACATGAATCATGAGCTGAGAACTTTTAAACCCTGAGATTTGGTCTTTCAATTTGAGCTGGAGCCAAGTGAAATGATCAGAAATATCGCACAGTGTACGCCTGGCTTAAAGCTATTCAGGAAAAGCTCATTTCTGTCCTCTAAATGTGACTTTTTAGTATAGATACCTGCTTAAATGAGAATCTGGTTTCGATTAGCATCTGATTTTCAGTAGCTTTGACAACCCTAAACTGTTAAACTGATATTTGTGCAGATAAATTCAGACTGACTAAACTCATTTGAATCAAGCATATGAAATGTAGAGTTAAAGCCGTACATTCTCATTGTGAGTGGATATCCTTTGTGTGAGGTGTGACCCTGCTCTCTTATCTGTGCTGGCGGAGCAGTCAGGCAGATCGCAAAGACTCGTGTGCCCAAGGTCAGAGAGGGCTGTCAGAGCTATGTTTTCCTCACCTCCATTCCTCTCTCTCTCTGTCTTTCTTTCTCCCACTCTCTCTATATCTATATCTCCCTCCCTCTTCCTACACTCTCTCTTTCATTTCTAATTTCCCTCACACACTCAGAATAACAGCAGTAGCGCATCATGTTTAAGCAGCTGACACGGCTGTTGTCCCGTCCGCCTCACCTCCACCCATCTGTGCCCCGTGCTAGCACCCATGTGGCACCCGTGGCACCCATCCACACCGGAACAAAAGCTGCATATGGCTGAGGGGCAGAGAATATGGCGCACGGTGCAGTGTTTGGCTAGACCCTTCATCTTCAACAGAGCACTTTAAAACCTATTGGATTTTCTTACCTGATTACAGTATTTTACTGAATATTGTACTTTATATTTTCAGTCAGTTCCTCGGGACAAAAATATCAGGAACAGGAATGTGCTAAAATATCAAAATATTGATTTATTGTGGTACTAAAATTACAGTATTATTATCTTGGGCTGCTTTACTGATATATCACAAAGAGAAAGGAAACATGTTATTGCTGTACACTTGACATATTCTCTGTTTAATGGTTACTAGTTTTTTTGTTCATATTAACTTAACACAAGTATTGGTTTAGCAAACAAATACTGTTGCTAAAATGTATTTGGTTCTTAAAAATAGTGATATATTACAGAAAATCATGTGCACTATATTGATTATCACATGTGTCATGATGATATTGTATCGTGAGTTGCAGTATGTATCAAGTATCATCTCAAATCTTGAAGGACCTTGTATTTCCCAGTTCTAGTGCAGCACCTTTAGAGACGTCACTATATCTGGAGGTATGTTGGGTGGTGAGTCATCCCACCATCCAAACATACCTGACGATTGTGGGATGGATGTGTGGTGGGATGGTTGGACGGTGGGATGACGGAATGGTGGGATGGCTCAATAGTGGGATGGTTGGATGTTGGGACAGTAGAATTATGGGATTGTGGGAGGGCTGTTGGTGGGATGATCGTTGGGTGGCTGGATGTTTGGTTGGTGGCTGTTATGTGGAATGGCCGTTTGGTGGGGCGTACTGTTTTGTAGGATGGCTGGGTGGTGTTATGGTTGCGTTGGTGGACCATCTGCTGGTTCAGGCCCAGCTTCTGCAGATGGATTGGACTAATTGGTGATCCTGCGCTGTCAGAAGCTCCAGGTGTTGGGAGGATGTGGCTTCTCTTTGTGTTAGAGCTGACTGATGGATGACTGTGCCTCTCTCAGCCCGCTCCCCGTCTCCATAATTCAATTCTGTGTGGGCTCAGCTAAATGAATCTATGGATTTATTATTTGGAAATGTAATTAGGCAGTGTGAATAATCTACAGCGCAGTAAGGAGAGAAATGGTCCCGTGAGGAAAGTGTTTTGTGTCTTATAAATATTTAATTTAGAATTTTTTTTTCTATCTGATGAAAATGAATTGAAAAAATAAGTGTAGTTCTCCACTGAGGATATTAGATCTACTAAACCAAACTTTTGGATTTCAGATGACAAGGACTTTACAAGGAAAAGTTTGTCTCTGTGTCGGGAGCAGGACAACCAGTGGATACACTTTACAAAGATGTGTGGTCACAGTGAATCTCCCTGAGTTCAGATGGGGGTGACCGGCAGGTGGAAGAGCTAATCAGGGACAAGCTTTGTCCGTCCATCAGAAAAAAATAAAGAAAAAAATATCACATGGAAGGTTTCTGCAGAATCAGTGAGTGAAGTACTAAGCTTGGTTAATCTGAGCTAAGATAAACAGAATTTTGTTTTTAAATGATGAGTGAGCTTCTTTGTCTCACATATCTGATCATGTTTGATCTGTCTCTGTACAGAGATGTCATTCTGGACGTGCCGAGCAAATAATTTAAGAAAACACAATTTCTACGGTGTAGAAACAAGCTATGAGGGCTCTTTACACCTTCATTATTACATTAAATGGGACATTTTAATGCATACAGGAAGCATACTAGAAATGCATTTTTCATGCATAACGTGGAGGTGTGAAAGAAGCATTACTGTATTCCACTCCTTTGTGAACAAAGAGACTTTAGTTTGAAGACATATCTGTAAATGTGATACACTGAAAGTCTATTCATGCATGTTGTTTTTCTTGCCTTGGATATGTCTGAAAAATGATAATGGAAGAGATGACAACATTCTAACGATGTGTTGAATTCAGTCGAGATGGGGGCGGTAATGCAACAGTTCACTTCCAAACATACATGCATATACATTTGGACATGGGCTGGGTTAGTTTCTCATTGCTATCATGTTATATTAGTCGTTAATTAAATGTTGTGTGTGATAGAGTAAATGAATATACTTCTTACGAGTCAGCATTTAAGCTCTGTGAATACCCTACAGGGCAGTAGACAGTGAAATGGCCCCGCAAGGAAAAAGTGTTTACATGGCAGAATGTAGCGGTGCAGTCTAGTTAGCGTGGTTAGCGTGTTAGCATGTAGCACACAGCGTCTGTCTTTGACATGTTGACATTTGTTGCTCTGCATTAGCATGTGAGGGCTAATGAAGGCTAACAGTGTCAGCGAGAGAAACAGAGGAACATGGCCTGGTTCATCACACAGAACAGAACAGGAGAGCTCTGCGCTGTCAGATTATGCATGTGTATGTACGGGATATTAGCCGGGTCAGCCATGCTTGTTATTCCACTTCCTGTTTGACTTCTCTGGGAATTGATAATTCAAAATCCATTTGTGTTGCTTTCAGTTGCTTTTGTGGTAAATGCGGCAACATTTTTCCCTTCTTCATAATAACATCATAACCACTGCAAATCGCTATACTGCGTTTACATAATATTTGATAAATCTCACACTAATTGATACCAAAACTAGTATCAAAACTAAGTCTATTCTGTAGTGTCAAAACCAAGTTTGAAATGTTCGCATCATGACGGCATCATGACAACACTAGTGTGGCACTGAACATAACTGTAACCTTGCATTTCTTCTATTGTGAGTGTTTTTATTACCACCATGAAAGAACACGCTTTCTTGCTGTGAGCTGCTTGTCTCCACAGATCTGACTGGTAACTTGACATTGTGGCATTATCTACTCCATGGAGATGCACAAGTTAATGCCATAGTGTGGAACCTTCCAGGCATGGCAACATTTCCATGGGGTTGGAAGGTACATCTTCACAACCTTATACTGATACTTTGCAGCTGATGTTGTCTACAATCATGGAGAGTGTGATGCTAACTGAAGGCACGGCTCTGTCTAGCTTTATTTTAATACAATCTGACCATAAAGAATTGACTTAGAACTGGTTGATTTGTACAGTTAGAAAAGTCCCTCAAAAAATCTATTAGTCATACCCTCACCTTTTTATTTAAAATCACCTAAAAACACCTAAAAAAAAAAAAGACGGTATTGATCATGAGCTCCTGAAAACATTTTGTTAAAATTAGCTGGCTTTTTTTTTTCTGTGTACTTTGTGTCACCATGATAACTGCTGAACATTCCACCATAGACATACATTTAGAACACCCGTAGCATTCTCCTTGACCAATTTTTTTATTTATTTTTTTTACAAATCAACAGAAATTCTAATGGTTATGCTCCATACTATGAAAATCCCATGCAGTATACAATAACAGTAAATTGGAAGTTTGTTAATATGTATGTGTGAGGTGAGGGATAACACCGTTTGCCTCGAGCGTATTAATTTCACTTGTATAAATTCCTAAAAATACGCGCTGACAGTGAAATCTCCCCCTGTATAAATTGCATTATCCTTCTGCTACGATAGTCTTAAAGGATCTGTCACTCACGAAGCCTAACTCCGGTCCCCATTATCTCGGCAAGACTCGACCTGTATTCTCCAATAACAACAGATACGTGTAATTCAGAGGGTTTCCAAGAGTCATTCACACAGACAATTGTCGGGGGGTGTGCGCGAGTGCTAACTGACGCTAATTTGAAGCTCGTCAAAGTAAAGAATACTACGTGAGCTGATTGACAGGTTATTGGAGCAGCTGTTTCCTATAGGCGGTTCTCATTTACCACGCAGTACTACTAGTCATATATTGGCATTAGTGTCTATTTCCCTACCGGAAACTTGATTCTCAGGATTTTTATATTGTATTCAGACATGTCGTGAGTTAACTTTAATAATTTGGCATTTTCCTGATTCGCTGGATTTATTTAATTTGCCAGTATTGTCGTAAATTGTACTTCAAACAGGAGTTAACCAGAGATTTTTTTGATGGTCGATTAGAATTCAGAAAGAACCCAATGACAATGAATCTGCTGATATTTTTGGAACCAAATTTTGATCATTTTCTCCAATAATATCACTGATCTGACTGGAATATTCCACAGTATGACATTAAACGGCTCTACCTTACATTTATTCAATTACACTGCAAAAAGATTTAAGATTTATGTAAACACTTAAATCAGTAAAATAACCTAAAAGTAGTGAAATTATGTGTCCATGCAGCAAGATACTTTTACTCAACAAATGAGCTTAAAATAAACTACCTTGAGACTAGAATGAAGCAGCATCAGAAGTAATACGTCGATAATAAATCTGAAAACAACATGAATAACCTGATATAAGTTTTAAATTCTTGGTCAAATCAGAGAAATTTGCAGTATACACATGGTTTTATAACCAAAAATACCCTTAAAAACGCACATAATGATTGAGTGGGGTTGTTTCTTCACAGATCTGACCTGTAACTTGGTCTAGTTTAGTCTCCATGAAGATAAAAAGGTTTCCATACTGTGAAACATTTCAGACAAAGTAATAACATATTTATTGTGTATACAGCATTTGACAGACCTTCCAGCTGAAACACTTCACAACGCAACTTTGAATTTACTACAAAATTAAACATTCTAGTAAAGCTTTTGCGTATTTTTGAGACAGCTGGTGGTGCAAACAAAACTAAGAACTTCACCTTTCATGAATCCTGAAGTTCCGTTCCATTCCACCAACGTCGCTATCATATTTGTAGAACCTGTGGAGATGTCCTCACTCTTATTTGTTTGCATTGTTCGTTCTTTGTGCCGCGACACCCTTCAGCTTGAGTCAATAGTCCTGGGGAGCGAGGAGCGCATGGAGAGACTGGTAGGAGGAGAAGTGCTGACGACCGAGCCTTGAATATAATGGGCTTCGCTTCAAATACAAAGGATTCATGTGAGGAGCTGTGCAGGGCCGAGATGATTCATTCTGTTCTGGTAAATGTGATGACAAAGGCCAGGGCGCTCGTTACTCTGACTCTGAACTAGTCCAGCAACAGGAGCCGTTCACTGTTGAGCTTATGTTAGAGAAGATGTCATTTGCGTTTAACCCATTCTTCAATCCCACTGGGGCGAACTGTCAGGGGTAGTTATATAGAGCCGATAGGACTGAACCAGAACTGGGACTAATGCAGATCCAAAACAGGGCTAAAGCAGGGCTAAACTAGGCTAATACAGGGCTAAAGCAGGACCAAACTAGGACTAATGCAGATCTAAACCAGAGCTTAAATGGGACTAAAATAGGACTAAACCAGGACTAATGCAGATCCAAACCAGAGCTAAAGCAGGACTAAACTAGGACTAATGCAGATCTAGAACAAGTCTAAACCAAGACTAAACTAGGACTAATGCAGATCTAAAACAGTGCTAAACCAGGACAAAACTAGGACTAATGCAGATCTAAACCAGGGCTAAACCAGGACTAAACCAAGACTTATACAGATCTAAAGCAGATCTAAACCAGGACTAAACTGAGACTAAAAGGGGCTAAACCGCTTCTAATGCAGATCTAAACCAGGGCTAAACCAGGACTAAACCAAGACTTATACAGATCTAAAGCAGATCTAAACCAGGACTAAACTGAGACTAAAACAGGACTAAACCAGGACTAATGCAGATCTAAAAGAGGGCTAAAGCAGGGCTGAATCAGGACTAAACCAGGACTTAGAACTTGAACAATCAGGATTAAATAAAGTCAAATACTAGATCTAAGCCAGGACTAGACCAGGACTAGATCAGGACCAAACAAGGTCTAAACCAGAGTTAAACTAGTTCTATTCCAGGATAAACCAAAGGCTAGACCATGACCAGACTACGACCTGACCACAGACTAACCAAGATGAGGCCAAGACCCGACCACGACCCACCAGTATTAAACTAAACTAAGGCCTCCAACCCAAACAGGGAAGTCTTTTGAGTAGATCAGTGTTAACAATTACACAAATTCTGGAGTGAATCTTGACAGGTAATGCAATTATAACAGGAAGCATGTTGTTGGCGCGACACAACTACAATAATGTGATTTGGAGGTAGAAAAGGTGGGCAGGTTTGGTAGTGGAGTCGCTGTAATTACCACTTCTCCGCTCGCTAAAAGCCTCTGAGGTCTAAACAAATGACCCGCTCTTCACCGCATTCACAAATCTACAAGGAAATTATGATCGCACAAGCTATTATTAATGTGTGTTGATGGCATTTAAGCGACACAGTGATAGGACACACGGCGGCTCATCCCCTCATTTAATGCTAATATCCAGCACATCTGCCAAGGCGAGGAATCAGCAGCTATTCTCAGGGCTGCTTACGTAACGCTTTTCCCTCTGGCACAGCTAACTTTTTCTTAGAACTTCAAATTTTGGTGTCGTTTTCGAAATAAAGCGGTTCTGAGATCGCTTTAAAGAGAGGATTTTAAGCAGAGTCCACTTTTTTTTTGGCTTTCTATGTTGTTCGCTCATTAAAAACATGCCTGAAGTTTTAGATGTCATGCTGGGACGACTGGCTTAGTTGGTAGTTTTTGTCTGCTGATTCGATGGGTTAGCGGTTGGAATCCTGCTCTCGATGTTGGGCAAGACACTTAACCTTCCTTGCCTCCAGTGTCTGCGTATATTTGTGTGTGAATGTTTGTGTGCGTGGTTCCTTGATGTAAATCGCCTTAAAAGTGGAAAAGTGCTGTATAAAAATGTGACTTTTTGCAATTTACTGTTCATGTTTGAGTAATCCAGTGATCTCTCCTGGGCCCTATACAAAAATTCTTTACATTTAGCTGTAGGATTCTGCCCAATTCTCTGCCCACAAGCCTACGTCACTCATGCACGACACACAAACACACACACACACACACACACACACATTCTCAATAAATATGCAAAAACGATACAAAACATTACTGCAACTGCAACTTTATTTGTAATTCACTTTAAAAACAACACAGGTTGAACAGTCTTACAGGACAAAATTAAGCTAAAAAGTAAATAAATAAAAACAGTAAAACAACATAAGGCTAAAACCTAAATCTAAAAATAAAACAATATGTGAATAAAAACAGAATCTATTAAAACAATAACACAAAATATGAATAAAAACAGAATTTACTAAAAACAGTAAAAACAAAACAAATGACTAAAAACAGAATCTAATAAAAAACAAAAAAATGTGTAAAACAGAATCTAATAAAAACAATAGAACAACATATGACTAAAACAGAATAATAAAAACAAGAACAATAAAACAACACGACTCAAAATGTAATTATCTAAAAACAATAAAACAACATATGAATAAAAACAGAATCAAATAAAAACAACAAATGAACACACACTACAACTTAACAATCCTGGAGCGATGTGCAGTAGTTTTATTAACAGGATGCACTCTGATCGTGCTGCGATGGCGCTCTGAAGGGGGAGTGACTTAGCGCAGGTAGCAAGGAGGGGGACTGAAACAAATTAAACATGTTAATACTTTGTTTTGGGTGAATATGGATTTTCATCTGTCACTTTAAAGAGCGACAGATGTTATGAAATGACCTTTTATGAATTCTACCTGGATAATTATATAAACAAATAAGTAGCATTTGGTTGCACATTTTGCTTCATCCTTGTTCAAACGTTCAAAACTATGCCGTACAGTGTGTTTTTCTTTCTTTTCATTTATCAAACGATCAAACCATTCCCTCAAACACAGCCGCTCTTCTGTATCTCCCTGTAACTCCGACAGAAGTTTGCAGTAAACACAAACCTTGGCTGTAAGCTCCGAGCTGCAGGCCTAAATCCCGCTCCAAAGCCAAAGTGCTGTACTTTCCGAGGCTTTCAGGAAATCTCCCATTTTCCCCCTGAGTGGCGCAGGGGGCTAGCAGCGCTAACACCCACACGCTCACCAGGCTGTACCGGGAGTCTGGGCTCCAGCTATAGGCCTATACGACACACCGCTCGGCGCATTAGCATTTTTCTCATTTATCGTCATGGCGGCGGTCTGCTCTTTTATCTCTGTCAGAGGTGGAGAGTTGCCAAAAAATTGTGCTCAAGTAAGATTAACGTTACTTCAAAGTATTATTACTCAAGTAGAAGTACAAAGTAGTGCTCAGAGAAAGAAAAAGAGTTTAAAAAGTATTTGGGAAAACTGTTACACAACTTAGCTTAAAGAGTAACTAAGATCTGGTTTGTAATTTGAAGCACCAAATCTGGTATTTTCATGACAGACACAAAAACTAGACAAACAAAATCATATCTGAAGGAACTAAAAATATAAGATACGCAAGAAACTGTTGAAATCATTTTATATTGTCAACATATCTTGAGATCATACATCATAAGGTGTTTTTAGTTCCTTCAGATATGATTTAGTCTCTGTCTTTTGGAAATACAAGATTTTGTGCATCAAATTACATTATATTCAAATTACTTTTTAGGTTAACTTGAGTAGCAGTTTTCCCAAATTTCTTTTTATTCTTTTGCCACTTTTAGATTTACTCACAATGGGAAGAGGAACCAAACTTTTTCTCAAATAAAAGTACTGTTACTTCAGTAAAAATATTACACAAGTAGGAGACATATGGTGCTAGAAAGTATTAAGAAGTTACTCAAGTAACTTCCAGCCCATTTGTAGTAGCCCATTTGACCAGAGCAGAGCAGAGCAGGAGCAAATGTAATAGGAGTTAGTCTTTAGCCTCAGTGTTTACAGCCTTGTATGGTGCTATTGTGTGTAAGTGATTTGACTGTTTACCTTGGACACTCAGGCTTTGTTTTCTCAGCCTGTGTAAGATTCCGTTTTTTCATGTCGATTTAAGTGCTTGGAATTGTACAAGAAGAAAAAACAAAGCTACAAAAGGCAGGTTTCTTACAGACAACATAATAAGAATGCTCATTATGGCTTACAGTACAGCAAACGTGATAAGCTTTACTGCTCTGTCTGATTTTTCCATTTTTTTACATTATAAAGTAACATTTGTATTGCCCAGTACACATATATTGTATTGTAAAAACAGCTGCATTTAATTATAGTATAGGCTTTGCCAGAAGACGTTAGAATCCTGTAGATGACGACTTCCAGTGACGACTCTGGGCATGTGATAAAACGATAAAACTGTGGATTCAGCAGCAGCATCTTCACAACCTGCCAAAGCTTTTCAATGAGGAGGCAACTGGTTGGAACTGTTGATCTGTCGAACATAACAGAACGCAACATCATGCGAATGCAAAATACACAAATGAATAGGCAGTTTATATAAGGAAAAAAGAGAATACACTGACATCCAGATGAAGAAATCCAGGCCATTTTCTCTTTTTTTTTCAGATTTATTCAGAGTTACTATAACCAACAGAGCCCAAAGAAGGTCGACATAAACGTGAATAGAGCCTCTTCCTGCGTTAGCAAAACTCTCAACCACGACCAATGGTTCATTTACATAATATTTCACCCATCTCTCCTGAATGAATTCGTAAAGTTTTGCTGCAAGATTAATTGAAATTTAATCAAACTTGTAATTCAGTTCAAACGGACACAGTTAGCAAATTGAAAAAGCTGCACATTTTGAAGGAAATTGTTAATCTACAAAGAAAATTTCTGTTTCTCGTTCTGCGTAAAAACTGCTAACGCTGTAGTTTAGATCTGTACAAACATGTTCTGAAATGTGATTCTTGTATCAGTTTTTTCACTTCAAATTGGAGTCTTTATCAAATTTTCTGGACACGTTTAAAATGTGAACAGAATCCTATAATTAAAACAAATTCAAATCTATCAAAATACTTTTACAATTTTTCTCAATTTGCTCTATTTTAGCCCTAGTTAAGTTAGTTTTCTAGTTTTGTCTATAAGAACAACTCCCTTATACGTTTAGTTCAGTAGAGATGAACCATTCTGAGGTTCGAATAATCTAAATGATTCTAGTCAAGGTGTGTAGTCGGAGCACTTCCTGTATTACCAGATGACAGCACAAGGCGGAACGGAGAATTTGATTGAAGAACTCAGCCTAAATCTGCAGGGTTTGTGCGATGAAACATGTGTGAATGAAACAAAACACAACTCCAGGCCTGAAGAAACATAAAAAAGTGAATAGAGCGGAATTCAAACCCCCAACCTTCTAGATTTGAGGTTTTTGCTCTACCTACTACACAGACGTTCGCTCCTTCGTCTCATTTTCTACTCCCACATTCCTCCTGGCTTTGGTGGGCCCACTGCAGCCACGTTCTCAATCTTTATCTGCTAACAGTAACCGCCAGTGTCTTTTATAAATGAGATCCAGTTGGCCCAGGCTCACGTCCAGGCCTTCTGTAGCGGCGAAAGAATCGTATTTAAAATGGCTCTTTCTGTTCCCAACCTGTACCCTATTTTCTCTCAACATTCCCCCTCACTCCATCATTCCGTTTTCCCAGCACCCAACCTCCATCCATCTCCCTGTCCGCTGGAGCCTAACCAGAGCCTGATAAGATCTACAGATGTGCTGCCAGACCCTCTCACCACCACCACCCTCCTCCTCCTCCTCCTCCTCCCGCAGTGGCTGATGGGAAGGCGAGGAGGAGGAGGAGGAGGAGGAGGAGGAGGTGGAGGAGAATTGGAAACAGACAGGTTTTGCGACAGAGAGCGTTGGGGAGCGGAGACGA
>JACN01001897.1:0-11447 GCA_000787155.1 Scartelaos histophorus
TATTATTTATTTATTATTTATTATTTTCTCCAGTTGACATAATCTTTTGAATTAAAAAAGATGTATGGAAAGTAGCAGACCTCTGCCATAGCACCAAACAGTTTGCTTTTAAAGGACCTAAAGGTAAGATTATAAAGCCCATAAAAAAGCACAGGATAAGACTCATAACTAAGCCCCAAAGTAGGAAGCGCCTCTAGTGAACCCAGTCAAAGCTGACAACGATGTGGGCAGACAGAGACAGTGTGCATGGACGACCACGTGCAAGTGCAGACATACATATGGAAGAAGCACAAGAAGCACGAGGAGGGAGCAGCAAGTGGAGTCATGGGAAGGTGAACTTACGATGGCTTGCATGTTCAATAGAAACCTTTTTATCTGTTTGAACGGAAGAGAAAACAAAATGAAAGGGAAAAACAACTTAATGCGGATGGAAGAGTTGCAAATAAAGCAATACAGTAACATAATTCAAAGCAGCAAACGTAAACAATAACTCATCAATATTAAAATGGGAAATTAAACTAAAAAGAAGCGCTGAGGAAATATGGATAACCTTCAATAAATAAGTGTTTGACGAGTCTGACTCTGTTGGTTCGGCGGCTGCGGCTTGTTTTGATGGAAAAAGTTATTATACGAAAGTGATGGGAAATAAGGACGAGTAAAACAGCGTTAAAAATAAAACATGGACACAGATACATGATCCTAATATAAGGTGGTTTTGGTCGAGGCTCCTTCTTTGAAACTGGTCTGATCGTTTTCCATCCCAGAACATTTGTGGTTTCTTAGATATTGATAAAAAACGACTAAGAATAAGCAGTTTGTATTTCTAGATGAATTTCCAGAAAACGCACGGCCATAATCATTAAAAAAGCCATTTAAAGGCGCTATGTATCTTTTCCGAGTGAAGGTACGGCTCCAGCTCGTCTCCATGGAGATGTTCTGGCATTAAAAGAAAAACTGTTAATGCCACTGTACAAAGTTACAGTTCAGGTCTGTGGATAGGCGAGGCTGCTCACAGGAAGAATACACGTTTTTCCAAGGCATTTTAGCAATAAAAACACATGTAATTGAGTAAATGCATGATATATTGCCATTTACAAGCCATTTATAAAGTATACTATAAAAATCTGTGGGTTTTTTTTTTGTTTTTTGTTTGTAATTGTCCTGTTAGCAAAATATTGTCCATTGTCCATGATCTACTCCACTTAAGGTTCATAGTTGCTCCATTCACTTCAGTATCAGTGCTTCTCATAATAAACTCAAACAGCAAATTCTGTGACACACGCAGATCTCGTGTCTTTAACCGTTCAGATCAACCCTTTATGACGCCGCAGTCTAAAAGGTTGTTAACACGGAGGATGAATTAATAACGCGGCTGGTAATGTAACAGACTTTTCTCATGTTTCCTCTGCTCATGTCAGGACATGTATGTATGAGTGAACCTGCTAAATCTGGGCTTTAGCTTTGTGCTTTCCTTCTGTGTAAAATGTTTTAGATCAGTGTTTAGGATTATATTAGTTTTTGTTGAATTAAATGAGTCAAGTAAATTAGTCAGTGTATTTATTTTGTTACACATTCTGCACATATGGAATTATTATAGGAATATATTATGTTAATATAATATTGAGATTCAAACCTGAGGGGTGGAATAACTTCTATTGCACTAAAATGAACTTAGCGTTTGAAAACACTTCTGTACATAGAGTAAATGGCAAACCACTGACAATGAAGTGCTTAATGTTTTTGTAAATGCTTCTTCTCCACTTTTAGAATGGGGGTAAATTCTGCCAGAAGTTATCGCACAATATATTACAATCAAATCTAAAACACAATTGGAGTAAGTGCAATTATCAAATCACAAAAGCTGCAATTATTCTGAATGTCCTCTGCAAAAAAAATCAAATATTTGGTCTTTTTTATGGAAAAATCTTGTTAACCTTGTAATTTAATCAGTTCATATTTCAATCATCTGTTAAATGTTAAAACGTTTGTGTTTGACATGCACTCCGATTCCTACTTTTCAAACACAAATTGCAAATCTATTCAGAATACTTTTAAGAAAAAATGCTAAAATACTTATTTTTTTCCCTCAAATCAGGCCTAATGTTCATACCTGAATTATGTACTGTAGTTCTATTTATATCATAATATATCCTCATTGTTTGTCCTGGCTTAGACCCGGATTAGCCTTAGTAGCTTTAGCTCTAGGCAGCATAGCCCCTGCTAAATCTATGCTTTAGATTCATGCCTGTGTTTTATGCATATGTGATATAAGTACATGACTTAATGTATAGCTGCTCTGGTGAATCTGGGTGAGTGTAATAGTCTGTCAGCTGGATTCCTCGCGGATCATCGCAGACTGCACATTGGGTGTCAGCCTGAGTCACCCTCATATGTTCTCCTCTGCTTCCCCTGCGCTAATTTTCCAATGTTATGCTCGCTACCCACTCCGTATGCACTTTTAGCCTTGCGATTCCTCCGTCTCCCTCTCCCATCCATCTGTGCGACTTTTAAGACGTCGCTTTTTCTGTTTGCGAACCGAAAACTCTTCCAATAATGCTGTAAGTAAGTTTTTTTTTGGGGGGGGGGTTATGTTACCTTTCATGTCTCCCTCCGCTTCATCCAGTTTCTCATCAGTCTACCGCTACAGATACGCACCCCGGGAATACCGTTATGGAGCGAATGGCTTTGAAATGCAATACAACTCAAGATATCAGGAGGGCCGGGAGGTTTTGCTTTTATCAATTTATCATGCACCTGATGGAGCTGATATGCTGTTGGAGGACTGACCCCAGAGGCCGACTCCAAAACACACTTTTCACCGTTTCTGTAATGAATTATGTTCCCCTGGTCAACCCACTTTTGCACAACCTCATCAGACCTTATGTAATAACGCTATGTGGATGGATTTAAGAATGATTATATAGATGGTCAAATACAAGCAAAAATGAAATTAAGGGTCTTCAGGTTCAGTGGTTTTCAAACAGTGGGGAGGGTACTGAACCATAATTATACCACGTTTGATCTCGAAGTGACGTGGTGTTTACAGTTGAATAGTAACTACTTCAGATAGAGCGTACGCGTGACTTACTGCGTGCACACAGCCCCTCAGTGCAGTTCTTGCTCTCCATCATGCTGCCGCTACAGTGCTTCCCCCCGTTTTTGGGTGGGGGGGCCTGACACTCTCGACTACGCCAGTGGGTGCACTCTGTCCCACAGGCGGACCACTTTGCCCACTCTGTCCAGCCTCCGTCTACTGTGAAGAACAACACCAGATATATGAGACACCGCGGCCCAGGTGAAGGATCATAATTCATGCTTTTATTTACTTTTGTTACAGGGTTGGAATAAATTCAATTTCGCCCGAAACTCGCCTCAAATGTGCGGCGTTGGTGTGGATAAGTGGGGCCGAGTCTTTCCCCGCTCAATGCAGCTTTTTATTATAACACTGTCGGAGCGAAAGGCTTTGACTATAGTGGATTTGGGCCTCTATTGACTTTGCTTTTTCCTGCTTATATTTAAGCTTCGTACAAGCTGCAACACTCTGGCTCTGTCTGTCTTTTTATCCGATTAGTGGAGTAATAATGGCAAAGGTCCCTCATATTTCTATATTTGTCTGCTTTATGGAGAGTGGGAAAAAGCTACACTACAGCTCCTGGAGTTGAAAAAGTGATTATTTTTCCAGACAATGACGGTGGAATGAGACATAACATGAAGTAATAACCAATTCATGACGCCAAAAATCCAACCGTTTGTTCACTCAATACAAGATTAATATTAAACAGAAATGGCAACAGACAAATTGACAGGTAATAGAGCTGGAGAATTGTCATAAAAGTCATTTGCGCAAAGTATTTAGATGTAATTTATAGGATTTAAGAATATTTTTGAGTCGCCAGATTACAACTTTTAATTCATTTAAAGTGTTTAATATAACTCCTCTTAGATTTCATGGATTTCTGTATGTCAGAAACTAATCAGAAATGAATTAATACTAAAACTAGCATAAAACTACATACCCATTTGAGCATGTAGAGATACAAAATCATATTCACAGACAGAAATGAACCTTTCCTGAAAAGCTTTAGAATGATCTTGAGCTGAATCAGAAGGAAAAGAAAACATGGACTAGTTTACACCCAAAGAGCAGTATGGAACATATTATACAGATATAAGGCCACATAGTAATATAAAAGATCATTCTATTGTCTAAAAATAAGGCCTATAACCTTTATTTGTTGCGCATCAAGGAAATTCCAGGTGCTAGTGTGATTAACTATCTGCATGTACACACACACTATTTTATTCTACTTTAAATGACCTTTAAAATCTCTACCTGGGCACAGAGTGGTGCAGGTGACCCTCTGCACAGGGGGCCCATCACAGAAAGCTCCTCCGTTCAGAGGCGTGGGATTGGTGCAGCTGCGTGTGCGTCGCTGCCACCCCTGGCCACATCGGGCATTGCACTCTGACCACTCAGTCCATGATGACCAACCTCCACTCACTGCGGAGAAAAACGTGTTAACAAAGCCCTAATCAGTGAAAGTACAGCTCTTGATTGTTGAGTAGACTTGTTACCATATACGATGAGCGTTGCCGTGCTGCTGCGTCGCTTGGCTACCACATTTCGAGCCACACATGTGTAGTTGGCTGTGTCAGAGAGTCGGGCCTGCTTGATAATCAGATCATGGTCAATGGTGATTAGGAAATTAGGGTCCTGCGAGGGATCAATGGTGTCTTCATTCTTCAACCAATCGACCTATAAGGACAAAAACAAAATGAGTAAATCATGTTTATTCTTGTATGGTTTCCCTACTCTGCACATTTAGCTACAGTTTAGAAGTGGTTTTGTCCTGGCCTGGTTGATTACTGCAGGATAATCATGCAGGACCAGGCCGGATCTTCATGAAATTGTCACCAGAGGTAGGTCTTGGTGCAGGGACGACTCTGTAAAATGTTGGTGATGATCTGGATCCAGATCTGGATTCTGAGCCCACGTCATCCCTTGGCGGAGATCAGAAATCTCGGATTGCTCTAGTTTAATACTTTTTCATGTTTTATCGTTCTTTTCCCAGTGTTTAATTCACACGGCAGTCACATAGCACACTGTTACTTATATAGAAATGTGTAAATTGAATGCACAAAAAATAATATAATACCTGATAAAAGAAAGCAAAAGATTAAAAGATTGTGTGAATGTTTTTTCACCTCTAAACTATGATTTAGTGCCTGTTGGAATCAAATATAATGAGAAAGAGAGAGAGGTAGGGCTTACAACTTAAACTACTGATACTGCAAATAATCAATAACCATAAAAAAATAATACTAATAACAATAAAAATACAAAGTTCTCCATCTGAACAGAAATTAGTTTTTTGCCCGTAATTGCCAAAATGGCAGATTTTATTCACAGTTTCCTAATTGTATTTAACCTTAACCCAATTTGGTCTTGGTAGATATTTTATTTTAAAAAGTAAATATTGCTATGATATAGTTCACAATAAAACATATAGTTATCAAATATCTTTATCTCATATCATGTGGCCCTTGTACCAGATTAAACATTCTATTCAAGTTTATGCCGTGTAAAGCTGCAGGAGGGTTTGGGGTCATATATAATACATAGATCCTGGTTTTGCTTTTATCCACAAAGAAAAAGGCAAACCCTTCACCAGAAGTTACCTAGTCAACCATTTGTACTCATTAGCTCATAAAATAAGTACAAAAGAGAATAGTAAGACAATCTAATAGAAAAAACAGTATAAGAAATATGTATAAATGTATCAGGTTAGTTTGAAAGTTATTCTGTCTAGTACTAAAAATATGTTTACATCAAAGCCTTCTCCATTTTTCTAGGCAGTGGCTTTTCATCTCGTGTTGCTAATTTCTTGCATGCTATTAACATACACAATGGAACGAGGTAAATAGGAACATTTACAATTGCATGTAAATTGATTAAGCACCATGAACCTGCAGTGATTTTACAATAGGCCAGAACGATGCCTTATTTGCATTTCACAACCCCAGCCAGTATATGACTAATTTGAGCTTGTCGACTCTTTAGAAATTGCTTGAAGTCGGCGTATAATGAATTTAATTTATATAAAACATAACAAAAATCAAAGCTCTCCTGTGATCACAAACATCTGTTTTATACATGTGTAATCATTTTGCCTTTCATAATTTGCCTTTCATCTGTCAAACACAATCGTAAGAGGCCTCAGCTTCATATAACACCCACCGAGCTTTGTTATAGTAAGTTAATATAATAAGGGAATTATGGAGGTGTGGTTTGTACCTCAGCGGCTGGCATGCCCTCTGGGGGGCGACACTGCAGCAGAACCTCCTGTTCCAGTCGCACCTCTCTCCCCAATGGCTCCTGTTCAAAGTTCTTCCTCAGGTCTTAAAAAAAAGAGACACGGAAAAGTTAAATCAGCTTTTTGAGAGCAATTTTGAGGCAACACAACAGGTTTAATATCGTCTTTGGCAATATTTCTATAGCCTTTTTTTGCGATATTTCTATACCCTTCGTAAGACTTTCAAGCAGCTTTGTCTGGAATGATGGAATAGATGGTATAGAATTAAACGTATTTTAATGTTTGCATTGCTTAAACCATTGTCCATAAGGAAAAGAAAAGCACCTGAACTTACAACAAAGGCCAATTTACCTTATGTGTTTGCTTTAGTATTCAAACACATACATCATTCTGTACCTCCACCAGAAACGCCGATCATTTCTTTTGTAATTGTGATAGATTTCATTTCTGTCGCTGCCACCCATTCAATAAAAATAAACTTGCAACATAACGTGGGTATAGATTGTTTATCACACTCGCTTAGGCTGTCATGAAAACACGTATCACGCCATCGTGCCCCCTAAAAGCCGCTGTCTTTATTCTTCTGCGCGCCCATAAACACTGTCACTCATACCACGGCGCACACATTACCAGGGCCCCGAGTGCTGCAGCGACGGGAGAATTTGCATATACTCAGGCTGACACGTATGATCTGTAAAAATACACGCGTCGCGGCTCTCGAATCCCACTGTTATATGAAGCAATAGGGCGAAACTGAAGCTGCAAATGCTTTCAGAATGAAGCACGATTATTTACTCTTTTCTTATCTAAGGCATTGAAATAAAACCACAAAACTACAACAGATTTTAACCAATTACGATGACCATTATCAGCTTTTTTCTGCCCTCGTTGGTGACTTAAATAAAGGTGCAGAGTTCCATACTATGGCATTAAACTTGCAGTACTTGGAGATAAGCAGAGTAGAGCTAAGAGAGGTCAGACTTACATGCAATAATATGTTTTTTGAATGTATTTTTTAAGCAATAACAAGGGTTTAAAGTTTAATGCCATATTGTGGAACTTTACAGGCAAAAAAGATAAAAAATTTCATAGTTTTAAGCATGCCCTAAAGTTATATTGCACCTTTTGTGAACCTAAAAAAGCGGTTGTCCTGCAGTCCACTTGTCCAACATGGTACTATCAGGTAAAATACATGTTCACATAAAAGAAACTCAATGTATTCAGAGTGAGCTGCATGTAAACTGAGGAACTACAGTTATTAGCAAACCCAAAGAACCAAAAAGAACATACGGAATATCCAGTAAGCTCTCGTTTTGTGGAGGGAAATGCCGTCCCAGAGGTCAAATGAGATTGGTTCCAGATGACAGGACGGTAACAGTAACCCAAATAACCACTTTGTTTCAACTGTCTTTGAACATAATAGGTACAGGATGCCCCTATAAAGTGACTCTAATTTAATGTGCAGTTTCAAGCTAAGGGTCTCGCTAATGCACTGCACTGTAATACTTTCTTATTTCTTGTATATTTCCAAATCCCCACAACTAACTTACAGTTTTTTATATACTGGTAGTCAGGTGTCTTTTAATGCTCAAGCCCTTATTCACTGTAAAAGCGCTAATTTAAGTGCATACAAATATACCGATCTGAACACTTTAGTTTAGTTACTTACACGCGATACGGACGTAGGCGCGGTTGCTTTTTGTGGTGCCGGCTGAGCTCCAGGCCACACACTGGCACCAGTAATCCTCCAACCCAAACAACTCCTCCACCTGGGTCCTGGACACCGAAATGTCCACCTCCCTGACCACCAGCCCTGTATGGACAGAGGGAAGGAGGGGTGATAGAGGAGAGAGGGATAGAGAGGGTGAGGGATAGAGAGGGATGAAGTGAAACCGTGAAAGAGAAAGAGAAGGGATAGAGAGGGTGAGGGAGAGAGAGGGATAGAGAGGGATAGAGAGGGATAGAGAGGGATATGAAGTGAAACCGTGAAAGAGAAAGAGAGAGTTAGATTGAAATAGAAAGGTGACAGAAATGAGATTGACAGAGAGAGCATGAAGGAGAGAGAGGAAGGAGACAGAGATACAGTGAGAGAGAAAGAGAAAGCAGCAGGAAAGGGTAAAAGAGAGAAGAGAGAAGTAAGATTAGTGGGGCATATTTTTCATTCTGGGTATAAATTATGCATTGGCTGTCAGCCAGTGCAGTTAACATGAACATAAAACCCTATAGGAGCTAATGGATGATGTAGTTGGGAACGATGTTTGTAATTGAAGATGATGTTTATGTCTGTGAAAAACAAGGTAACACACGTGCAGTGCAATACATGTTTTATCCTGTGTCATCACATACCTTAAGAACATTATCTGGAACAAAACCTACCAAATACCAAATGGAATGAATCCTGGTTTAGACCAACGTCAGGCCTGGTTAAAGTCCTTTATAGGTCCAGCTTCACTACTACTTTGTTTATATATGAGTTTTTAGTTTAGTATGTTTTAGTTTAGTTCAGTTTACTAAAAATATCCTCATTTCTATAAATAAACAGTGACCATTTTTAAAAAAGCTTGTACCTGTGACTTGGTCCACGCTCTCCCTGGTCACGTGGTCATTCTGATTGACCCATTCTCCGTTACATTTGAAGTAGATCTGTGTGGCTGGTGACGCTCTACACCTCATCTGGACAGGACGGTTTTTCACAATAAAAGCATCTTCAGGTTCGAGCAGGAACTCGGGGAGAGGCTCGGCCGGTGCAGAAGGGTACGTGTCCAGGAGCGTGTCTGTGTCACTGTAGTCTGTCGTCTCTGGAAAAAAAAAAAAAAACACAGAAAAGAAAAGACATGATCAAAACTGTGCCCTTTAAAAGAACCTTTGTTCAAGTCAAGACCCACTTGAGTTGTTAGGCTCGGCCGTGCAGAAGGGTACGTGTCCGGGAGCGTGTCTGTGTCACTGTAGTCTGTCGTCTCTGGAAAAAAAAAAAAAAACACAGAAAAGAAAAGACATGATCAAAACTGTGCCCTTTAAAAGAACCTTTGTTCAAGTCAAGACCCACTTGAGTTGTTATTGTCCTAAAGCGCTGCTCTCTGACCTTACTGTCGAGGAAGTAAGAAAAAGGCAAAATGACAAGTTTGTCCCTGGGGGATCAATAAGCCATCGAGTCCCTACAGAAGGAGAGTGTGTGTGACGGCCTGACTTGTGTCTGTGTATCGCTGCAGGGCAAGGAACTGTCACACACTTGAGTTGTACGCAATAGATTTTAATGATAAAAATGTAAGTCTATTTTGGAATCTGCACGGTTACATTGTAATCTGTTAATAATAACCATAAAAGTCATTATTTAAAGGTCCGATATGAAGCTAAATTGTGAGTTTTCAGCCATGTTATAACGTTGTTACCTCCTCAAATATACCTGGAGTTGTGTTTTGTTTCATTCACATGTTTGAGAAACCCTTTATACCTCCAAAGCTCAGTTTAGGTCAGTCAGACAAAGGCAATTTCAGGGCTGAAATGGTCAAAATGATTCTAATCCAGTTGTGTTGGGATTAAAAACACAGTGGAGCACTTCCTGTATTACAACATGACATAACAAGGAGTGTTTTCAGTCTGAGATAATTCAACTAAACCTAAATACACAGGGTTTCAATCCAATCCAATCCACTTTATTTATATAGCACATTTCATAAACAACAGTTTCCAAAGTGCTGCACAAGTACACACTAAAAGCAACAATAATAATATAATAAAATAAATACTCATTAAACACAGATTAAAACATATTAGTCCTAAAACAATAAACCAGTAAAATCAAATAAGAGCAAAGCCATAAGATAGCAATAAATAAATAAAACCCCATAAAATACATAAAAAATAAATAAATAAAAGACACAGAGGAGCACACAACTCACGTGGTGTTAAAAGCCAGAGAGTAAAAGTGAGTCTTAAGACGAGACTTAAAACACTCGACTGTGGGGCTGTTCGGACATGGAGGGGGAGAACGTTCCAGAGCTTAGGGCCGACCACAGAGAAGGTCCAGTCCCCCCTGGATTTAAGCCTCGTTTTAGGCACCACGAGCTGGAGCTGGACCTCAGACCTCAGACCAGGTTTGTGTGTTAAACATGTGTGAATAAAAGAAAAAAACACCTCCATTTTGTGATGATAACAGATTAGAAAACAGCTGATTACCTAAGTATGCAAGAACTATAAGTGACCACGACTCTGCAGAGGAAGTGAAATATGTGTATCTAGCAGTAAACCTGAAAGCTCAACAGTCTTAAAGTAGCTTTAAGCGGCGTCTTTAAGTCACTGACAGTAAACAGACGAGGTTTAGTGTGACATTTTCGTCACCTGGTTTTTGCCACTAATCTGGCCGATGCAGACGCCGCGGTTCTTTCTGAGTCTATAGTTCTCAGTTGGAGAGGAGAGAGTCTGACCTTCCCCAGTCCGCTCCCGTTGATCGCACATTATCTCGTGACATTTCCGATCTGACACTTCCCCATTGGCGCAGCCTCTCCTCTCCTCTTGCGAAGGACATAGTATTTCTTGACCTCTCTCCCCCCCGACTTGTTACTTCAATAATGACAAGCGAATCCCGCGACACTTTATCAATGCAGCCATCGTCTTATTGGCTACATCTGGTCGTCGCAGCGGAGCCATAAATCCAGGTGAACTATACAGGTAATAATAGTTTTACAAAGTGCCCGTGGCCCATAAAGAATTATCTGTCCCATATAGCGTAATGCATACCGAATACCTTATAAATCACACAATACACTCTCTATTTTGTACCGACATTTACGGTTGGGTTCTGCAGAGATTCGCTCGCGGTTCTCTCAGGTTCTTATAAAATTTTAATGTCCTGACCCTCCAGATGAAGAGACCACGTCGAGCTCATAAATCAAATCTGAATTCAACCAGAGAAGACCGAGACTGGCGAGGGTGGGTCCACTTGTCAGGTGCCAGAACTGCCAAAGTGAAATAAATGCAACTTGCACAGAAATACAGCACTATAGGGAAATCGGCATATCATCGAGGTGTAGCCGTTAACTTATTTATCGAGTTTAATTTTAAAGGTGCGCTACATGTAACTTGTGTTGGATTTGCTCGTCTCCATGAAGATGTCATTGTTTTACCTGGAATGTT
>KN491968.1:6837-25275 GCA_000787155.1 Scartelaos histophorus
ACGTCTCCTTCGCAAAGAGCCGCTAAAATAGTTTTCTTATTTTTTGTTTTATTTTGAAAAACGAATGAACGAATAATGCATGGATTCTTTTCTTTTTTTTTTCTTTCATTTTTAGACTATTTTACAACTGTTCAATATTGCAATTTTATGATGTAGAAAAACAAAACATCAACTGTAGCAGACACAAGCGCAATATTACTTCTTCAATGGGATTGCCAGAAAAAAAATGAAAACGCTTCTCCCATAAACGAACAGAGAAAGTTTGCTAAATATTTTCCGTGCATTTGCTTTGGAGGTTAATCAGTTTGACCCATCTAAACAGGCTTTGGCATTATCAATATGACCTCTATTAAAACTGGCTTTAATGGTCTATTCATCACAACTCCGACTCGTGACCTTTGCGTAGGTGTAATGTTCTCCAAAGGGAACACGCACTTCATTATAGCTGTAATGTTTATCCAATGGCAGACTCGGCCCCTCATTTTCCGAAGTTCAAAAACCCGACGGCCGCCTCGCCACGATAACAAATTTTGAGGTGCGAAATATTGCCGAAATAAATATACGTAAATGCTGAAACTCATTTGTGCCGCTGACGCAAAACCCCGGGAGCAAATTTAACCTGCAAAACCTCTTCTAAATGTACAATGGGGCCTGTCACCAGTTTAACTCCGTGGAGATGCTGCCTGGAATGTTCCGCAATACATCGTTACGCGGTATTGATCTCCATGGAGACGGCATTTGACGGCGCAGGGCCGAGTTACGTGTCTGAGCAGTGGAGAGGCGAGAAGTTTTGATGCGTTTAATGCTACATAGGGACACTCCAGACAAAGCAACATCACCATGGAGACAAGCAGATGGCGCACACTCCACCAAAAAAGTTACGCAATGCACCTTTATTTTACTGTATAACGTATCATGTACAAAATAACCAAAACTTTCCCGCTAGTGCCAAAAAAATGCACACAGGATAAATATTGACCACCCAAAAAGTGTTGTTCCAGCTTTTATATATTGAATAATAAGTTTTTGTTTCATTTAATACACAACCCCTGCGTATTTATTTCTTCTATCAAACAAAAAAAAACACCTCGTTCCACCTCGTGATGTCATGCGGTAACACAGGAAGTGCTCCATCGTCTTTTAAAATACATCCATACACCTTCACTAGAATAATTTGGACGATTTCAGCCAATCTTGAACTGAAAAAATGGTTAAAAAACGTCTGTTAACTTAAAAACTACCACTTGATGACATCACAAGGTGCAACGGACCAACTGGGGCTTTGGAGATGTAGACAAATAATAAAGGAGGATCAATCAAACGGTAAGAAGTTTTGATGCGTTTAATGCTACACAGGGACACTCCAGATAAAGCAACAATATCACCATGGAGACAAGCAGATGGCGCACACTCCACCAAAAAAGTTACGCAGTGCACCTTTACTTTACCGTATAACTAAAAAATAACGAAAAATTTCCCACTAGTGCCAAGAAAATGCACACAGGATAAATAAAAAAACAAACAAAAAAAACAAAAAAACACTTTGTGATGTCATGCGGTAACACAGGAAGTGCTCCATCGTCTTTTAAAATTCCATACACCTTCACTAGAATAATTTGGACGATATCAGCCTTGGAATTGCAAATCTTGAACTGAAAAAAATTGTTAAAAATGTCTTAAAAACTACCACTTGATGACATCACAAGGTGCAAGAGACCAACTGGGACTTTGGAGATGTAGACAAATAATAAAGGAGGATCAATCAAACGTTTTTGAGGAGCTAACAACATTCCAACATGGCTTAAAGCTCACAAGAATGCGTTTTGGGTAATATGGGATGTTTAATTATCTTGACCAGGCTACCCAAGAGTCTTTGCAAAAACACTATTCCCATCAGCGTCCTCTGATCTAACGCGCAGACGCTACATTCACCGAGACGACTCGACGACTTCTCCCAGCAAATTCTAATTCTCACCGTCTACCGTCCATGTTTACATTCCTCTGCCCCAGAACACTCAGCCCTTCAAGGTTTTTTTCTTTTTTAACTTACAAAAACAAAGATAAAACTCCACTGGCGGCAAATTTTAGAGAGAATTGTTGAATTTTTTATCACCTGAAAGTGAAAGTATTTGTTGGTGTGGTGATTGATTTACAAGGTTGAGCCGAGATATATTTTTTCAGTAAATAAGTGAGCAAAACGTGTCTTACCCAAGTACAGATAACAACTAATAATGAAGTGATATGCTGTCCATTAATCAGGAAGCGAGCGTTAGCATGCTATTTGTTGTCAGCTTTACTGCATATCTCCAGTCTGGTCGCGGTTAAATTGGTTAAAACTGGTTTTTACCAATTTCTAAGACAGTAAAAATCAGATACTGCACTTTTAAGTTGTTACATGGATGTTAGCATGCTAGTTATTAGCTTTATCGTCATTGCAAAACTCCACTCTGGTCTCGGAGAGTCGCAGAAAGCGTTTTATAATAGACTTAGAACAGTGAAAAATTAGGAAGGTTGGATTGTGTAAGGTAAGTCAGGAATAAATTTGGACCACTGAATATGGAAAATGAAAGATACCTTTTTTGGTTGGGGGTCCGTCAAGTGCAATGCTGTAACTTGGTCTGATTTGGTCTCCCTGAAGAAGGTTTAATACAATACTGTGAAATATTCCAGATAATGAACATGAATAAGAGGGAGAAAGGTATTTGATGCCCACTTTACCAGGAAAGTTCTAAACAGACACTCCTGAAGTTTAAACACCGGGCCTCATTTCCTCATGAACCAGAGTGTTGGAGATGTGTGGAGTCACTTTGTTAAAATAATCCATCCAGTTCTTGTATTTGAAAAGGTTGCTAGTACTAGGCTAGCGCACGTCAATGGGTTTTCTTAGCCAACCGTTGCATTGCATGTATGGCCGCGTTTTGAGGGACTATTTTCTCAGATATCAGTCCGCCTCTATCAGGAAGTACAACTTGAAGACATAAATCCTTCAAATGCAAGGTTGGTTTTACTTCTAAAATGATTCTATCGACACAGACAGTTTGGGGTAATAATAGATTTGCCTCGGTTGCTTTGCGGAGTGGGTAAGGCTAACAAAACCCATTGACATGCGCTAGCCTAGCACCGACGACCTCAGCAAATACAAGGACTGGATGAATTATTTCAAAAACTGACTCCATACTCCCTTTAAACTTCGTCTTGGGCAGTTGAAACCTCGTCACACCTCTGTACCAGTCCTTGGCTACGCTTCACTGCACTCATTTTCCTAAGGGCTCAAGGTTCTGTAAACTGTCTTTGCCCTTGAGTGACGAGACATGAAAAAGCTGGAAGTCCATCTGTGACCCTTCCTCTCCCAGTTCCCGTTTCCCCGTCCTTCAATGCCAACCTCCCCCTCGTCGTTTGTTTAGCTCTTTGCAACTCCCTTCTATTGTTTTGGAACCTGGGAATCCCGTTGCCGTCTAATGCCAAAAACGATAAGGTTTACACTGTGCAAAACAATCTCGAGAAGGGCTTAAACGCAATTAAGATTTTACTTGATTTGAGTAGATTCGACTTGACACGTAAAAGTATCTACCAATGGAATTCAAGAACGTTTAATTTTGTTTTAAGCGCAAAGAGTTGTTGTTTATCTTACCTTAAGTGTAGCAAGATGTATTTTCAAGTACAAAAAGTCTTACATAATTTTGAAGTGTCAAAATTGACCAAAATCATAATAACTTTCCTAATTCAAGTAACCTAAACTTGGCTAGATTGGAGTTTTTGCAGCGTGGTAAAAGCCCCTTAGAGCTCTTAAACAAGTCGTAATTCTCTAAATGTCACCCTGGAACCAGTGGATTCTAGTCAAATGCATCACTATTGAATGCTGGAAAGTCCAAGCTCTCCAAAGAGGTCATCTAACTCGGGCTATGAAAAGTCTATCAGTTGCGTGTGGTGAGTCAGAGTGAGTGAGCGATCGGTGGTGGTCTGAGGGGCCAATGTCATAGATTGGCAGCCTCACTTCCGTTAGTCGACCCAAGGGCAGCGTCCGATTGCACAATAGATAGAGAGAACTGAGCTAATGATGCAATCTAAAGTAAAAGATGCAATAAAAATCCTCTTCGTCATTATTAACGTGTGGTTTTGATTACCGCACATTTAGAGTTTGCTGAAAATATATCTCAAAGTGAAGTTTCTAATCGATTCAGTCAGACCCTTTTAATTCCTTTTCCATGTCCATGTGTTTTCTACTAGTGCAAAGTGATTCTACTAAAAGACAGACGGCGCACACTCCACCAAAAAAGTTACGCAGTGCACCTTTATTTTACTGTATAACCAAAAAATAACCAAAACTTTCCAAAACTTGTTCCAGCTTCCAAAAGTATTGTTCCAGCTTTAATATATTTAATACGTTTTTGTTTCATTTACATATGTTTAACACACAACCCCTGCGTATTTAGTTCTTCTGTCAAACAAAAAAACACCTCGTTCCACCTTGTGATGTCATGCAGTAATACAGGAAGTGCTCCATTGTCTTTTGCCAAATCGTGAATGAAGAGAGCAGAGTTTGTTATTATTATCATCCATTACTGTTAATTGCAGCGGGGATAAAGTCTAGTAAACAGAGCGTCGAGTTGTCCTTCCATGACATTTCAGAGCGGTGTTGTTCCCTGGAAGCTGAGTGCTAATCTGCCACTAGCCCCAGAGCAGCGTGTCCTCCTTCACACCACAGTGTCAGTGAACCTGTGGCAGGGATGTTAGCTCTGCTGTGGTTCAGAGCTTTGGCCTTTTCCAACTCTGTGTTTTGCAGCGGAATGAGCGGACTGGACTTTAGGTGCAGCTCAAAATCCAAATCGTGCACCATTCTTGGCAGATCGCCGACACATTTGATCTTAACTGCTTTCAGATGGAAAGACGCTGAGGCAAAACAAGAATTATTCTTAAAGGATTATGGCAATTAGGTTGGGTTTTTGAAATGCTATGATTGTTGTGCGTTTCATACAATGAACAAATGAACAATGGGGAATGTTTTGGAAAACTTGTTGTTTTGCATATTAAAACTAACCCAATGTTTGATTTATTCATTTTTCCATCACAAACTGGGCAAACAAAAGACTGGCCTGAGGGACAAACTTGAAAACTCACTATGTTCATTGATCGAATTATGCTAAATTGGATTGAATGTAAATAATATATTTTGGGATGGAATAAAACAACAACGTCTACACTTTTTAGTACACATTTTAAAGCACTTGAAAATAGTTTGCATGATTGTCAAAATCTTGTCTTGGTTTGAAATAGTCTCAAATGACATTTTTTTTTGCATTAAATATGTTTATTGGAACTTTCTACCATATTAAAATGTTATTCTGTCATTAAAAAACATGCCAGAATTTGTTTAACATGTCAATTATGCATTTTTGAGTAATCTAGTGATCTCTCCTGGGGCCTATTTGAACCCAATAATTCCCCATAAATGTACAAAAGCAATTTACAAAACGTTAGATTACAACTTCACAAACCTGGCGCGATGTGCAGTAGTTTCACTGGCGAAATGGACGCAACCAACTGTAACGTGACAGTGAGGAGGGCAAATTAATAGCCCCTCTTCATATTTTTGTCTCTAATAACACATATGCACAATGGTGATAAAACTGGTTCAAATCAATAAACACTCAAAATACATAACTCACTTGAAAATAGTTTGCATGATTGTCAAAATCTTGTCCTATTACACGAGCAGCCAAAGTTTGCAAATCTGCACCAACCTTGCTATTTGAAAGGTAAAAGTATTGCAAAAGTACTGAAAAACATACACTATACTGATAATAAAGCTAGAATCAGAATTAGGTGCTAGTTTTGGGCAAGTACCAATACTAAAAACCTTTATAACGATCTTGAGCTGCATCAGAAGAAGTATAAAAGTACATAGACTAGTATAAACCCATGGAGCACTGTGGAAACTACCTGGAGACTGAGGGATTACACATGGGAATAGAAAAGAATATACTGTGATTTAATGTGGAAAATCACATTCTATTGTCTGAATAAAGGTATCAAATCTTTTCCTTAGTATCGAAATCAAGTTTGAATCGGTTTTATCATCATAGTGGGTTTAGAATCATTACAGAGTCTCGAGTCTCTCTCTTAGTATCGATTACCCAATAATTAATACCCCAGACACTTTTCCAACAGGTGCGTATCACTTACTCCGCGACGCTTAAACCTGTTATTAGAGAAGTACTACAATAGAATCTACTCCCTTCCCGCCTTTGCTATAGCATCAGGCTAACAATGTCAAGGACCACTTCAGGCCTCTCGCGTTTCACCCCCGACTTTCCATGAGCTTTGTGCGCGCGAATGTGTGCGTTAGGCTAATTGCACGGCTATTCTTTGACTCACTTATCCAGCAGCAGCAGCAGCCACCTTGCAGCTACGACTCCGCCAGCGAGCGAGCACCAGAATTAGACAGGAGAATGCGCATATGGACACTGTCAAAAAATGCACGCCGTTCTTATTTATATTAGCCGGAGCCTGCAGTTCGGAGAATGAAAGCAGCAGGAGAAACCGCACACCCCTGCCGCGTACCACTCCGAGACTTTTAATAATGAGGTTAAAGGTTACCGCCGACAACGAGGGAGTGCTTAAATTACACCTCAGTCTCGAAGAACTTAGGAAACTCTCAAAACCGAAATACCAAAGAGCGAACTGGCGGGATTACAGTTTATTTTTCCAAGTAAAAGTCCATAGTTTGTGATAAAAAGGACGTTGTAGTAAGAGATGAGTAATCCGATCCTAGAGGGACCTTCTTTTGGCTTTGCGGCCGCACAATCCCACAGGCTGAGTCACTCCCATTTTGGCATGCCTCTGCACATTCAGGCGACTTTACGAGAGAGAGGGAGCGACGGAGGAGGAGAAGGGGGCCCCGAGACAAAAGGAGGAGGAGAGGACGCAGAATCGAGAGCTAAATAAGAAGCGAGGAGTAGTTTGGAGAAGCTGATTTCAGACGGAATGCCGGACAAACTTTATTTCCATGATTATGTACAGTGGAGGTTCTCACTGAAGGCATCAAAGTTATGAAAGAAAACACTGATGTCTTTTCTTTGTATCTAAAGTGTAGAAAGTAGTTAACATGAAGAGAAATAGCACTAAATAAGGTGTGTCCAAACTTTTGATTGGCAGTTTAATCGACAATGGCATTTTTGACCAAATTGGAAGTATATAGTTTTGAATAGTTTGGTTTTGATTAATCTTTAGTCTGATACAAGTGACGTAGACATTTTGTAGATAAGACCGGTTTTATTTGTCCTTTTACGAGCAGATGATAATTAAGTAGCGTGATTTATGTTCCAGATATTAGTAATGCAGGGCAATAAATCACATTCTGGATGAGATCTGTGTTTGTCTAATTGTCAAGGATCTCCTTTTAATCACAGAGTCAACAGTCAACCCTCTGTCACTAAAAACATGTTTTCATTTATCATCACAACTTTACATTATGCAGTGTATTGTTCATACTATGTAATTATATACAAAGGAGTAAGCTGGGGCAATAGCTGGTGGTTTGGAGCAGACTTTCTTTTGAGGAAAAAAGTTTGTTTTTTTGTGGTAAACAATACAGGCTTTTGATATATTTAATAATGAAAAGTCTGGTTTAGCTGTTTTTAAAAAGGCAAAATACTGTAGATATTCGAAATAAATGACTTATAATAAAAATAACTTTCTAAATTAAATCAAAAATAGGTCACCAGTTCTTATAATTAAACTAGAATAGACCCATAACAATTGGCCAATATGAGTAAATATTTGGCTTAATGATTTAGGCTTTAATCATTCCAAATAAAAAGAAAAAATACCGTGTCTCATGAGGACTGGTGGTTTATGATATGCTGCTTATAAAGGCTTTTAGACATAAACATCACCATCAAATCTTTGTGTTTGTCTTGCATTTGTATATTTTGTTGCACACAGGGAGTAGGCTGGGCCAATAGCTGGTGGTTTGGAGCAGACTTTCTTTTGAGGAAAAAAGTTTGTTTTTTTGTGGTAAACAATACAGGCTTTTGATATATTTAATAATGAAAAGTCTGGTTTAGCTGTTTTTAAAAAGGCAAAATACTGTAGATATTCGAAATAAATGACTTATAATAAAAATAACTTTCTAAATTAAATCAAAAATAGGTCACCAGTTCTTATAATTAAACTAGAATAGACCCATAACAATTGGCCAATATGAGTAAATATTTGGCTTAATGATTTAGGCTTTAATCATTCCAAATAAAAAGAAAAAATACCGTGTCTCATGAGGACTGGTGGTTTATGATATGCTGCTTATAAAGGCTTTTAGACATAAACATCACCATCAAATCTTTGTGTTTGTCTTGCATTTGTATATTTTGTTGCACACAGGGAGTAGGCTGGGCCAATAGCTGGTGGTTTGGAGCAGACTTTCTTTTGAGGAAAAAAGTTTGTTTTTTTGTGGTAAACAATACAGGCTTTTAATATATTTAATAATGAAAAGTCTGGTTTAGCTGTTTTTAAAAAGGCAAAATACATTTGAGAATGAGAGCTGAAGAACATTCAATAGCAAATGTATCTTCTGATGCCCAAAAACACAACATGTAAGTGCATAACATTATATAACAGGGCTTCTCTGTTGACAAAATCGGATTTTTCTTCAGTGTTCCACCATAAAGCAGGATATCCTGCTCATAAACTGATTAGAGGCAATGTCACTAATTAAAAATTAACTCAGACTAATGTTACATACAGCCTGCCCCCGTCTTCCTTCCACAGTTGGTTTGTCGAGCACATTAAGTAAATGATGCGTAGGGTCATAAATATCCAGGTTTACCATGACAGAGTGTTTGTATGAGCACAGAGGTGTACTTTACCACAGAGATCAGGAAGTCGACCACAGATGTATGTCCAGTCAGTGGGACAATCACAGTGACGACTGTGTTTACCCTCATCACTATAGTAACCACTGGGCACCCCGCCTGTTTGACATTTTAGGCCGATAACAACGCCACGGACTTGGAGCGTTCCCATGTATCCTTAGGAACTGTAGTGACTAACTACTTTACATGAAAATACACATACTTTTTCACGTAGTGTTCAGACCACCTGCAGCAAGAAAGTAAAAAATACTGCAATTTGTTGAGTCTGAAGCTAATGTTTAGTGTTTCCATAGAGCTGCAGGGCAAACATAGCCTTGATTACACATTATCAGTGAGCTGTGGCCACATGTATGTCCACTGGACTTGGGTGTCAGGCCATAAAACACTGGTGAAAATACCTGACACAGCAATCTTAGGAGTGGCATTGGGAGTTCAAGTACATCTAGTAATGTCTGAAGATGTATTTACTTATGTGTATTTTATTGTCAACTTGGCAAATTTGAATTATCCCTTTATTCCAGATGCAATAGAGTTACTGTGATGATGCTAAAATTTCAATTTGATCTCAATATTAATGAATTTACATGATACTGATTACAATACCACTTAAACAATAGAAAATGCCTTTAATAGAATGCATTTTTATAGAATATAATAACATTTTCTTTAGCTCTTATACTTATTCTGCTGAAGCTCAAATGCATGTTTAAATTTTGTCATGTTAATGTGATTTCTTTATTTTTTTGCAGTCTTGATACTTGCTCAAATTCATGTCTCATTTTAATATTAAAATTAGTATTAATTAGTATCTGATATTCTATAGTTTTGACAATCCAAATTAAAGTAGCCAAAAATATCAAAAATTTTAAAGCTGCCTTATGTCATTATGTCGTCTAATTCCATCCATCCATCCATCCAATAGTAGTGGTAATTAATAAAAATATTAATTACCACTACTATTGGCTTTACACTGTCTAACTTGTGGTCAGGAACTAAGGCTGTGGATAGGAGTTGAGTGGCCCTCGAGATAAGAAACGACTCGAGTGGAAAAAACGAGTGGTTGTTTTTGCCCAGGAGATAAGACGAGGTGACTGACGTATGAAGAGTTTAACCAGGAGAACTGGAGCTCCTGGAAATGCTACATACGCTGGACGGGGTTAAAATGTCGGCCAAAAAATACATGCATCCGATGGGACCGCCATTAATATATTGCAGTATATGGAGTTGGATATGTGGTTCTCTTGATATTTCTGTTGCGTTTTTTTTTATTGTATGCATTAAATATGTTTATTGGAACTTTCTACCATATTAAAATGTTATTCTGTCATCAAAAACATGCCAGAATTTGTTTTATATGTCATTTATGCATTTTTGAGTAATCTAGTGATCTCTCCTGGGGCCTATTTGAACCCAATAATTCCCCATAAATGTACAAAAGCAATGTACAAAACGTTAGATTACAACTTCACAAACCTGGCGCAATGAAATGGATGCCACCAATTGTAACGTGACAGTGAGGAGGGCAAATTAATACCCTCTCTTAATATTTTTTCTCTAATAACACATACGCACAATGGTGATAAAACTGGTTCAAATCAATAAACAGTCAAAATACATAACTTACATCAGAGAGAGGGAAATATAGAAAAAAAATATACAGGTAATGTGAGGCAGGATGGGTTCCTTTAAAAGATCGTTCCACCATCTCCTCAATTTGACTCATTAAATAACCTGTTTACACATTATTAACATGTTAAGTGGCAAAAAGAGGATGGGAAGTGCAACAAAATGTATAAATGCAAGACAAACAGAAAGATTTGATGGTGATGTTTATATCTAATAGCTTTTATAAGTTGCATATCATAAACCACCACTCCTCATGAGACAGTTTTTTTTCTTTTTATTTAGAATGATTAAAGCCTAAATCATTAAGCCAAATATTTACTCATAATGGCCAATTGCTATGGGTCTATTCTAGTTTAATTATAAGAACTGGTGACCTATTTTTGATTTAATTTAGAAAGTTATTTTTATTATAAGTCATTTATTTTGAATATCTACAGTAGGAAAACTAAATATTATGACTTTATTTTTTAACTCAGTGTTCGTAGAATAAGTTTCCGATAAGAAATAATGTTAATTTAAAGAACAAAATCGGGAGTAGAACATAACTTAAGGAAGCACTATATTTGTCATCTTTGGCAAGCGAAGAATCAGCACAGTTTATGATTGAAATATTAACGGTAAATGTACAGAAACCAACCCTAAAAAGTAAAGTGCCCAACAAAATCTGTATAACTGCACCACACTGGATAATGAGACTACTAAAATGACTATTTCAGGAAAGTAGGGCTGAGAATCACAAGGTCCTTCACGATTCAATACAATACATGACTCACGATATGACATTATCACGATATGACATTATCACGATATTACATTATCACGATGTGGCATTATCACGATATGACATTATCACAATGTGGCATTATCACGATATGGCATTATCACAATATGACATTATCACGATATGGCATTATCACGGTATGGCATTATCTCAATATGACATTATCACGTTGTGACATTATCACAATATGACATTATCACGATGTGACATTATCACGATGTGGCATTATCACGATATGACATTATCACGATGTGGCATTATCACGATATGACATTATCACGATGTGACATTATCACAATATGACATTATCACGATATGGCATTATCTCAATATGACATTATCACGATGTGACATTATCACAATATGACATTATCACGATATGGCATTATCTCAATATGACATTATCACGATGTGACATTATCACAATATGACATTATCACGATATGGCATTATCTCAATATGGCATTATTACGATGTGACATTATCACAATATGACATTATCACGATATGGCGATACATGTGATAATTGCAGTTTTTTTAAGAAGCAAATACATTTTAGCAACAATATTTCTTTGTTAAACCCATAACTGTGCGAAGTCAATATGATATATGTCTATTCAAATCATCAAAACAGTGAATATGTTAAGTGTATTGCAAAAAAAAAAAAAAAGCAAAAATATACAAAAAAAAACAGCTGTCCACAATACCAATAATGAATCAAGAAATGTATTATCACGATATATAAAATTGTTGCACAACTCAGGAAAAAAAAATTAAAAATCCAACAAAATCTCACAAAATTTCAATATAACAACACAAGCAGAGACAGGGACACAATGTGCAAAACGGTGCCAGGTAAAATAAGACTCGGGTTCCTTAGAATGCAGCTACCCAAGAAAGCTAACGCCAGCAGTATCAAGTGGTCAGGCTTTGCCCAAATTTAAGTGCACTGAAAATGGGTACCATGTGTGTCCAGAGATAGCACACAGCTCCAGCTTCCCTGTGCATCTGATTATACGATTTTCTATAAGCACCAATACGCAAATAAACCCGTAGCGCTTTTTGGACGCAAACTCCAGTATTTTCCATCAACGTATTACCTCGATGAAAAGTTAAATATTGACGTTTGGCGCCGGTATCGTAAACCTGCACCGCGAGGCGAGATGTGTGTGTGGCAGGATTTTGGCTTCGGTTCTACAACTCAGGAATTTCCTCCAGCCCGGCCGCCAGTTCAAGATGGCTACCATATGCCAGCTATTCACACACACACACACAGACGCACAAACGCACACTCGCACACACACAGACGAGCTGAATGAGGAGCGCGGTCCAGCCAGAGTACAAGTTTACCGAAGCTAACCTCACGCATAAACAAACACAGTAAAACGCATAATGGGAGAGTAGGGCTCGGCGAAAGGGATGCACCGGCCGGTTTTACGCGAAAGACAAAGAGACGATTCGAAGACCGGTGGAAACGGCACGACGAGCGTGACGTAAACGGGCAGGCAGAGCGAAGCCAATGTCCAGATGCGTTCAGCTGTGAGGCTCTGAGTAAACCCAACTCCGGAGCGAAAGTTGTTTGACGAAGACCAAAATAAACAGGTGACTACATGTGTTTTAATTTCCTATCTGCACTCGGCGTTGATACTTTTCGTTTTTTTGCAAATTTGCCAGCGAGCCAGAAGTCCAGGTAAACAGATACACCTGTTGGTCATTTAAACGTCTACATTATGCAACTTTGGGGGCTTTAAGTCATGTCAAAATGCTGTTATTTCGTCATATCTGTAGTTTCATTTTTTTTTTTAATCCATGCATCTTATTTTAATTTGTGTGCAGAGTTTCAGCTTTTAGTCCCAAGATCTAGAACAAATCATTGCAAAAGGAGCTTCGTTTCAGCTCCTATCATACTTATAACTCTATTTCTTTATTGATTTTTAGTACCGTTTTGGAGAATTGTTAGTATTTATGGAACAAAACCATTCTGTACTGGAGCACTGCAACACTTTATTTGTAATTGTGTGTTTTTTATGTTATTTTGTGTATATGGTGGATGAATGAAATGTGACAAATCTGCAAAACAAATTTACCTAAAGGTACAAATAAAGCGTCCTAACCTAACCTAACAAACTTATCCAAAGCTCAAAATGCTCTGTTCCACCTTGTGATGTCATGTAGTAGTATTTTTTTCCAAGTTCAGCTTCCTTTTTACCTTTTGTCCTGACTGGAATTGTCCATATGATTCTAGTGAAGGTGGGCGGAGTTTAAAAACACAGTGGAGCGCTTCCTGTATTACCGCATGACATCACAAGGTGGAACAGAGTATTGCAGTTGAGAGAAAAGTCTAAATACGCAAAGTCTAAACCGTCTAAATACGGTTTGTGTGTTAAAGTGCGAATGAAACAAAACACAACTCCAGGTACGTTTTTAAAAAGGATTCAACATTCTAATTAAATAAAACACCAAAAAATTGTTAAAAGACCCCAAAAAATATTCTTGCCGATATATATCGATATAGCAGCTAACAATAAGAAGTCTTAATTAAGTTAAATTACATATCACAGTGTATCAATAGTTGGATATTTTTGCACATCACTACATTTCAAATCATGCAGCTTGGGTTGGCGATGAAAATTCGCGCTACATATCGACTCAAAAATATCGACAAAGCTTATCGGCCGTTGATTTCTCAGTATTTTCTCATATCGGTCGATCTCTAGGCATTACAATGGAAATGCCAAAATCTCATTGTTGTGCGGCAAGTTTCATTACTGGTGTCTGGTACTGGAATGACCCGAGTATACGTGACGGGATCCCAAATACTTGTTACTATAACTGGACATGAATCAAAATCTGTAAAAAAGTTCTATAATAAGACTTTGCCGTAAAAGTTGGTAGACCAATTGGAACATATAACGCAGCTTCAGCGTGCCTCCGGCTGTAAATTCAAGCCTTCATTTGTCTCTCCAGTGCTTTCTTCACTGATGTCAAGGCCTGTATAAAACCATAAAAGCATATTACCAGATGGAAGTCAAAGGAGGAGATCGTAAGAAACATAAATATGCTCAACATCGGGAACAAGTTAGCATTAAATTGCCTCTCTTGGGCAACTTTTGATCTATGTTCTAATGTTTCCTCATCACACACATACGTGGAGTTGTGTTTTGCATCATTCACACATGTTAAACACACAAATCCTGCATATGGGTCAATGACGCATAAGGATTTTCAACAGGCAAATTTTAAAATGTAGTTTCTTTTTTTACTTTTTTCAAATATTTTCAATGTCAGGTGCATAAATCTATGTTTAACATTTATATTAAGTTTTTTGTGGTTTTTATGGACATGAATTGGCGACAATGTTAGAAAATGTCATGTGGTGCGACTGAGAAGAACTGTAAAACTGTTTAGTGGTTTTTAGACATGAATTGGCGACAATGTTAGAAAATGTCATGTGGTGCGACTGAGAAGAACTGTAAAACTGTTTAATTTGTTTGAATATTATCGGGAAATATCTATTCAAGAAAGCTGAAATTTCATCTGGGACTAAAAAACACTTCAAAAAATATGGCAAAAAAGAGAGAAAATAAATTTGATTAGATTTAGAGTCATTTTAAAGAAGTTTAAACAGTGGCACCACATGACATTTTAACGCTTCAAGTACGAAAAACATGCAGAATAACTAATGATTTCTGAAATAAATGATACAGAAGAAATTACAATTGTCTACTTCTCCCAAACAGAAAAAAATAAAATAAAATTCTGTTCCTCCTAGTGATATCATCAAGTAGTAATACAGGAAATGTGTCATTGTTAAACTCCCCACGCCTTCACTACAAACACTTTGATCATTTCAGCCCTAGATTGGTCGAACTTTGATGGTGCAGCTATTGTTTTAGCCCCGATCAGATAAACGATCAGATACTGGAGACTTTCTATTGCTGCTCTCAACTGAACAAAAAGGTAAAACAACAATATTCCAAAAAGCAACACAAACATTACAAGTTTCACTTTCTCTTTTGATGCTCGGAGTTGGTTCCCCACCTTCAGAGCACAATAACGACACAATTAGCTTGCAATCCGCTAACGAAAGTACTTACTGCACATCTTATTAGGTTTATCAATTAGTTGTGAACAGTTTTGTATCATTTTTTTGTATATTTAAATAGAATTGTCGTGTTTTGGGCGTGGCCTCGTACAGAATACCCTTAAGGATGGGCTGAATAAATCCTGGAAGAGATCACTAAATTACTCAAACATGTACGGACGATACATAAAACCTCTTCAGGCGTGTTTTTGACGAAGGAACATAATAACACGTTTGAAAAGAAAAAATGTATTTGCATAATATCCCCTTTTTCCAGTTAAAATTACAAATTCTGGACGCTTTTTCCATTCCCAACGCAATAAAAATGTGAACAAATAAACGAGCTGCGGTCGGACTTAAAACTCCAAACTCGGAATTACATAACCGACCCTTATGATGTCCTAAAAAAGCAAATAATTAGGAAGTGTTGAGATTTAAACGGGCCTAAATGGCGATTCAAGTGAGACATTTAAAAACACACTGCAGTTGTGCGTGTGCCAGGCCCGACCACATCGTGTATCCAAATGTGCCCGTGATGCTTGCCCCAGAGCTGCAGAAAAAAGACAGAACAAAATGCGGTGGCTTTAAAAACAGAACGAGAAGATGCAGTCAGACCGCTCGCCACATAAGCTCCGGTGTGTCCTCAAACCGTTCGCCAAGGGGAAATGTCAGGAGGTTTTTTTTCCTTGTTGTCAAGTGAGGTCGTCCACATTAATGAACTGTCGAAATTACGAGCCCCGGCAGGTCAGAAACGCAAGCAAACGTCGTAAAAAGCATCATTTACTCTAGTTTTGGAGTGATTTTGCGGGAAAAAAATATCGAATTGTGATTTTTTTATGATTTGTTTTAGGATTATTTTCAAATTTCCCATTGTAAAGGGCTCATATTATGGTATTTTCTGATATATTTCTTCGTCAAAAACATATCCGGAGTTGTGTTTTCTTTCATTCTCGCATTTTTAAAACACACAAATCCTCCAAATTATGCGGTGTTCTTCTCTCAAGGGGAAATACGCCACCTTGTGATGCCGTGTGGTAACACAGGAAGCCCTCAAATGTGTTTTTTCAAGCTTCCTGCACCTTTAGTAGAATCATTTGGATCATTCCAGTCCCTGAAATTCATTGACAACTACAGCTTCATGAGTGGAACAGAGGATTTTGAGCTTTGGGGATCTAAACAGACCAATAAAGGGTTCCTCAAACAAACTGCAGGTATGTTTTTTTTAGTTATAAATGCACTATAACATGGCTTAAAGCTTCCAAGAGTCCATTTAGCGTAATATGGAAGCTTTAAATGAATCCAGAAGAACAGGGATGCAAGCACCAGTCCATCTTTTTCAGCTCCGATACAGTTTTCGAAACAATAGTTTTAAGAGTTTAGAGATTTCTTTCAAACAAAAACTCAAGTAAGACTAAATTGATGCAAATGTGTTACATAAATGTTTCAGATAAGTCCAGAACAACTTTGCATGAATTAAAAAGCAAATATTCTAAGACTTTTTGGAGCAAACTACAACTAGAACACAGTCTTTCCACTTCATTTGTCCATGCAATACTTGGAAGTTTTCAGTGTCAGACCAGTTCATCCCTACAGGAGAATATGAACGGGCAAACTAATATAAGAATCAGGTTTCAGAACATGCCTGTGCAGACTTAAACTACAGGGTTAGCAGTTTTTATGCAGAATACGATAATTCCTTGTTTGTGGAGGAAATGACGGCACTTCAAAAACTGCACCCTTCGCGATTCGCTAATTACATCCATTCAAACTTGTGATTAATCTACTTTACGCCGCGTTCAAAGCCCAAACCGACAGTTTCTCTCGAGCTTTAAGGTAGCCACGCTCTTTTGTTGACGCCGGGCTTCGCATTTGAAGTCAGTACACCAAAAACTTGTTCGGGATTAGTGGTTTTCGTGGCGTCCGGGCCTCTCTTCAGCTCAAGAGCGAAAGAACCATGAGCAAGTGTCCCAGCAGATGTTCTCCAAGGAAACTTCATCTGGGTGGAACCATTCTGGGCTTTGGTTTGTAAGTATTTATTTTTACTTTACTTTTATTATGTTTTTTTTATATTCAAACATATGTAGAATCTTCAAAAGCACTTGTAAAAAGACAAATATCGAACTTAAAAAACTAAATACATTTCTTGTTGTAGTAGTGCGTATACGTTTTACATGCAAGTTTATATTACCATAAAACATCTATTTAAAGCTTTAATAAAGAGAGTTTGTCTGCATTTAGCTACAAACACATAATAAACATTCTTTTCTTAGTTTGTTGTGTTTAACATCTGCACCGGAGCCTTTTTGGACGAGGTTCAAGTGTCGTCATGTAGCCAAAACCACAACATAACCGGTGTGGAAAATTCCATAACTAGTGTTAGACTAGTTAAGATCCCAGAGTCTATGGACATCTGTCTGTGCCATTAGTGCTGTTGCTGATGATTTAAATTCCAATAAATCAGGAGAAGGAATGTAGGTAAGATTACTTTTTCACTGCAAGGGAAACTCCTAACGAGATGCACGTAAAAAATGTCAAAATGTAGATTTGAGATCAGGAACCTGCCTCAAATTTATGAATGCCTAATCACATCAGCAGGACAGAAATGAATCTTTCCTGAAGCTTTAGAATGACCTTGAGCTGTTTCAGAACAAGTATAAGAGCACATAGACTAGTATACGCCCACTACCTGGACCACTGAGGGATTAAACAGATATAAGACCACATGGAAATATTACAAAAACCAAACTCTAATTTAACCCAAACCCTATCAACAAAAAATAAATTGTAGTAAAGTCGTCCTTCGCACTCAGGCGGTTCACCTTTCGCAGCCTTTTTTTACAGTATATGAACGTGCATTGTGTTCTGCGCCCTGATTGGCTAAGGCAGACCACTGTCAATCAATCTCATCTGTACAGTACAGAGTGCGTTCAGCCAAATTTACATACAGGAAATGGATTTAGAATTGATTGTTAGAAGTGGGACTCTGAAGAGCTGTATGTTTGCAAGCAGGGGCGGACTGGGACCAAGAACCGGTCCTAGACTTTTACCCCACCATTTGCACAACAGGGGGCACAACC
>JACN01061426.1:0-15178 GCA_000787155.1 Scartelaos histophorus
AAATAAAATAAAAAAATAAAATAAAAACAGTTCTTTAATGATGGCAAAAATAACCAAAAAATTATCCACTGTACAAGACAAAATTATGTCTTGTGTCTCATCTCATCCTATGGGAATTGTGTCTCATGCCACCCCTATTATTAGAATTCGACATAGCCTGATGTTACCGTAATTTCCAGTCTGATGTGACTGTAAAATGCCCATTCCCACAGACCCAAGTCTTTTAATGTTTATTTCTCACTATTGTTCCCAGCCCCAGACATTTCCTCACTGTGCTGAATGGCAGAAGCCTCCTCAAGGGAAAGTATCTAATCTTTTCAAGGTGCTTCCTTTTCATTTGCTGGCACAATGTGTGAATATAGAGTATGTGGGTGTATAACTTTACTGTACTTTCCTTCCAATACCCATAATGCATTGTGGGAAAGGTAACGCCCACTGTGTTTACCTGGAGGAAGCCAGAGCTGAGGAGCATGCCAGCCTGAGAGAGGAGGAAATACAATGATCAGGGGAGCTTGGTTGGGCAATACTGGATTCCTAATGAGAAACATGTGTTAGATTCTCCTGTCTGTGTGAATCTATCTTACTTTTCAAGGAGCTTTGAAGTTGGATTGACTGTTTTTCTGGAGTTGAAGGTGTGACTGGGAGAGGAAGGAGGAGCCAGTGTCCTTGTATGGGCTGCCACTGCTGCTGCTGCTCTTTTCATATGGTAAAGAGTAGGTCACATGGGGTAATAATCTTCAGGCTGTGGGGGCAAAGGGAGGGAAAGGAACAAGAGAAAAAAAACATACAAGACACAGGAAGACTTTGGCCCATGTGTGAGAGGCGGTACTTTTCTCTACATTTGAAGGGCATTGGATTACTACACAAACAAAACAGGAACCACAAAATACTGCTAGAATACCTCTGATGTGAATACCATGTGGATTTTCAGCTTTCCAAATATTTCCAAGACCTGGATTTTCCTTCTTTTTGGTCCTTCTTCCAACTCCAGAGTGAAAGTGCAAAGAGCCAGTGTCAGCTTGTGACTACTTTTGTCTTGTTGGAGGGGGTAAAGAGCCAAAATGCCGACCAATTTCACAGTTGTTCCTGTAGAAGATGCGGAGGGACCAAGCAGCAGTAATGCTCCAGGATCTGCAGAGGCTAAACCTGCAAGTTTAGGACAAATATTTGAGAGAAGTGGACAAGAGCCGCCAGTGGACAACCCGCAAGGAGCGCAGATGGGTAAGAATGCTGACACTGCGCAAGCAATGATGTATAGAATGTGAAAATAAGGGTGGAACTGACCCTGTATATTTAATAATATGCAATCTGCTGAATACTTAGCTCTTAAAGACACATGTTGTGACAGGTGCTTGCTTCACTCAATTGTGAACTCAAAATGTTCAGTGTGACGTCATTGTGCGTGTATAAACTTGCAGGACGACACCTAGAATGGGTCAAAGTAAAGAAATAAGGCCACTCATTACAGGCTGCAGGGTTCTCATGCATGTTTATGTACATTTTAAAATGCCTGTGATCCACTTGCCATTGGTTGTGCATTTTTATCATACTAAATATGAAATTTCCCAAAATCAAACATTAGTTAAAATAATACATTTAACCCTCATATTCATATCTCCAAGTAAAGCAACTGAACTGTGATTGAATAAGGAGGGAGGATGGTAAAAGCAGGTCACTTGTTTCAATGTTGTACCCACCTCCGTTTGGATTGACAGAACTGCCACAGGTTTTGATGCCAACCTTTTACATGTTCTATAATGTGCAAGTGTGGAAAATGAAATTGAAAGTTGAGCAAAAACAATGTCCCAATTTATTGCATTATATCATGCAATGAAAATGGATGATGTCTGAACTACAGAACCACTAAAACCTTCAAAGTCTTAGTCTAAACAAAATCTTACATAATCTGGCCATCAAAAATACCATAGTATGAGGGATCCTCCTTCTGACTGATGATCATTTTTATGGTTAGCCTATTGTTAACATGGCTATGATTTATCTCTGTATCACAATAGCAATACAAAAAAATCCTGCATACATACCCCGTCCACAATATCACACACTGTTACTGAGCAGAGACAGTAGAAACTGTTCTAGTCAAGTATTAACATTGGGTGAGTCTTCCTCTACCACAGAAGATCTGACTCAGTTTATTGCTCAAAAGAATGTGCCAGCTTAGGCCTTCAGCTCCGAGCATCTAAAATCCTTCTGTACCACTGTTATCTTATAATAATAATGAATAAAATAATGAAGAATGGATTACGATGTGATTACTAATGTGCACTGTACGAGGCACAGAAGTAAGGTTTATTTTGTCTAAACTTGTCTCTGAGAACATTCCTAAAAACCCACTGTTTCCGGTAAATACTCTAATTATACTTATTGCACTTAACTAGTGTCCTAAATGCAAGAAAGCACAGGCAATGTAGCACAGAGGCCAGTCTGAAGTGGTGATGTTTGTCATGATGTTTTTCCAATCAAATGGGATCATTATTTATGAGAGAAGTGCTCCTGCATGTGTATCCTGTCCTAAAAATACTTTAACACTAGCAGCTAATGTTCTCAACCTTATTGTTGCCACCAGAGAGAGCATGTATAACAACTGAATTAGCTTTTTCCAAGGAAATATCATTATAAAGAAACACCAGTGCTAAGGTATTTAATATATTTTAAAGTCAGAATAAAGGATAATATGTGCAGAAGACCTAAACATTGTTGGTCTGTTGTTAAAGCAACTGAGGTTTCCAGTCCAACAGAACAATATTAAATGCAGCAGTCACTTGTTTTCAGTGCTGATTAGACCAGATTTTATCTGTAGAAACATTGCTATCTGAACTGGCATTTTCCAAAGTGGCTTTGTATGTCCCACATCAGACTTACAATCTCTCTCTATCTCTCTCTTACTCTGTCAGTGTTAAAACTATTGAAGCGTAGGAGGTTAAGTTAAAATAGTTAAAATATTAAATATGTATTGAGAGTTCTGAAAAATAAAAAATAAAAAATAATGAGCATGAGATATTTTAATTACTCAGAGTTATATTGGCCATATGTTTACTACACTCATGTAGTATTTTTTGTGTCATTGTTCTTGGAATATGTTGGGCCTGCAGCCAACTGGATCTCACAACCAACAAAACAAAGGAAGTTTATATTTAGCCACTTGTCAAGCCCTGTTTTTAACAGATATTTTCTAATGTACGACAGTGTAGTTTGCCAAATACATCTGTCTCTGAACTTGCTTATACATTGATCACTTCTATTGATAAATGCAGTGTATAAATAAACTGTTGCTGTTCTTAGTGATTTGTCCTAATAATAAAAACAAAAACAAAAAAACAACTTAAATTTGCAACACTTTGGCATTGTTGTCAGTTCACTGGAAGCTGGAACAAAGAAATAAAGATGACAAATGTAATATAGCAGCAATACAACATGTTATTCAAAAGACTTAATAGAAATTCTTTGGAACCTCTCGCTATTCCCAAACTATAATACACTTTTTACAAGAAAGGCAATTTGTGCTACTGATAATGTTCTGTTTATCGTAGTATTTAAGGAGACTGAACAATGTTTGATATAAGTTGTAAAGAAACCCCCCGTTTGTAATTCTCTTACAGATGATGTTGAAGGCCAAAAAGAGTCCACTCCATTCCTCAACTCAGACAATATCAGTGAACCCGACTATGACGGAAAGAACATGGCTCTGTTTGAGGTGAGACCAGATGGAGATCTTTACATAAACATAAAATAATGGTAAACTAAGTTGATCACAATTGTATCATTATATATATGTATTATGTATATTATTTAATTAAAAAAAACATGTAATCTATTTCTAATACTCTGATATCTCAAATTTAAAAACTGAATCTGCAGTTTTTGTGGACTGTAGTAGTTTGTAGCTACATCTGGCGCACAACATCTTTTCTTTTTTTCTCTTAGATTAATGTTTTCTGTGGACTGTTCTCACTTTAAATAAATAAATGAAATAAAAACAATGTGACTAAAATGAACAATTAGACTGGACATTTGCAAATTCACCTACATAAGCACAAATGAAATAAATACACACAATAGCTAATAAAGGCTATAGTGCAAATGTTTTGACTAATAAAAGAGTTTGTGGTGTGTCTCTGTGCAGGAGGAGATGGACCGCGCCCCCATGGTGTCCTCTCTGCTCAGTAAACTGGCCAACTACACCAACCTCACACAGGGGGTCCGCGAGCACGAGGAGTATGAGGACGGAGTCAGGAAAGTCACTGTCACGGTAACCACACACAAATCACTGCAATAAGATCTGGTTTATCTAGAATCTTGGTTGGGATCTATGTTTTAAACCAAAATTCAGATTTACTGATTTATTTATTTGGTTTAGTTCAAGATGAAACCTGGTTTAAACACACAAGTACCACAAGATACAGACTTTTTGATTCCCGTTTCAACTCTAGACAGAAGATTCCCTTATTGTTCATTTGACTTGGTTTACTGCAGACTGATATTATCACAACAAGATAAAGTTACTTGCAAAATATGTCCATAAAGATGGCTTTGTGAGTAAAAAAGTGACATTTACATTACGTTCCCCGAAGACAGTGAGATATTTGTTTGGCTTAAATATCTGTACGCACAACAAACAAGGACTTTCTATTCCACACTGCGGGAGAGCGCTGGATTCAGACTTTCATGTGGGTTACAATACACACTGAATTATATGTGCAATGTTACCACACACAAGTGAGATGAACTGGGTCAAAATAAACCTAAGCGAACAAATGACTTGAATTTCTCTTTCAAACAATAGTGCAGGTAAATAAATGCTTATGTGTCGACTTCTCTCAATCTGAGTCACTTTCGCATTATTTTAAGAAACGTAAATGTAATTTGTAATGTCATTTAAGTTCTTATCATAATGTTCTCTGGAATTGTCTGTAATCTGATTTCAAGATAAAACAATTATTAAAAACAACACATAAACTTTAACTGATTCACTTAATTGTCACTTAATAATAGAGGTCATAATAATGGCGTCAACATGAAGTGACCAAAGTAAAATAAAAAACAAAACAAACACACACACATTGGGGATATCTTCAATAAAAATAAACCACATGACAGTATAAAAATGATTATCCCCTCAAATGAATAGAGAGATAGTTTAACATCTCATTTAAGGTTGTCGCATAATCACTTCTTTGAAAACTTTTTTTATGCGAGTAGCTGGTATGCTTTGAATTATTCGATAACCAGAAATCGACAAAGCCATCCTATGTCCCAAGGATTTATTCCCAATGAATATGCTATTATACACGGTACAATATACAATACAATCTTTTCTTCAAACAAAACCAATCCTCCTTTTCAGTAGTACTATTAATTAATGTTTGTTGTTTTGCTTCATAATATTCAAAGTAACAACACAATTTCTGTCTCTAACATGTAGAATAAACCAATATGACAATCAATTAAAATGAATATGTGTTAAATATACATAAAGAGTTTATTTTCTAATCACTCTAAAGGTTTGAAAATAATCATCTCCTAAATATTTACCAAAGCAAAGGTTACAATATAGTTTTAGTTAAAAATTAGGTTATCAAATCACATGCAATAAGTATGAGAGAAGACTAGACTTACATCGCCTTCTTCTGTGTCCGGAATCCACTGAATGAAAAGTTTGGTAAGAGAGAAGGTGAATCTAGTTTTATTTTAACCCTGCCCCTTTGAGATAGTCAAATACTTAAAGTGATCAAAAGCGTGACCCTGTAAAATCAGTCGTACAGAGGATGCAGTCAGAAAAGAACTAAAAGAAGTGCAGCGTAGAGGAGCGCCAGCGACATGAGGATATATGGAGCTCTACATACAAACAGAGTTCACTACGTTTCCATGCACATCTGCAAGTGCAATGGGAAAATCTCAAGACAAGATGGGTGTAAATCGGAAAAAGGTCGGTATTGCAAATAAAATGGACAATTTACAATGTTATGAGTAATTGCAAAATGCACTATATGAGGCATGCACAGTAGTGATATTAGTCCATTAACAGGCAAAGATGCATGTCTTTTTACCAATTCAGTATTGCCTTTCATTGTTTGTCTCGAGCACTGAGGAAAAACAAGTCATGAATACATTGTTTGTTGCTAAAATACAACTAATTTATCTTTACTACTAAATGATCAAATTAAGTTCATATCAACATTTTGCATAGTAATAGTCGGTGTCCATGACTGAAATACCAATAATTAGATCGTATATTTGGTGCATGTAGATTCTTTGTTCTGTTGTTTTTTATAGGTTACTGCATCTATACTAATGTAAAATATAAATTAAAAAAATGTGATTTTAATATCATGAACAAATGAAAGTTGAAAGTTGCAAAAAAGCAAATATAATTTATAAAAGAATACACATAGCTGTTTTTAAAAAGTTACCCTTTCAAAGTAATTTTAACACTATTTCCAAATAGTAATTCTAATAGCATATTCTGAGGGTCTTAAACTGTGCGTTTTACTTTGTGTTTTTGCAGGTTCCCCCCATGGGCACGTTCATCGGCGTGTACCTGCCCTGCATGCAGAACATTCTGGGGGTCATCCTCTTCATCCGCCTCGCCTGGATCGTTGGGACAGCAGGGATCCTGGGCTCTTTTGCCATCGTCTCCATGTGCTGCATCTGTGTAAGTAATTTGAGCGATATTTGACATATGGCTTTATTTGGTACTGACAAATGCAGGTTTAATTTTGTTGATCAACAGACTGACCAACCTGTTAAAATGTATTCAAATAATCTTAATATCTTCTTCTGTTCTGTTCTTCTGTGCTGTTTTTCTATAATGTGGCAGCTCTATTTTCCCAAACACAAATTCACACATTTGTCATTACTTTTAATATTAGTTTTGTATTATATATGTTTTGTTTAGGGAAAAAAGCAAGATGTCCTTTTTGTTTCGCAGTATCAAAGCACACATCAGATTTTATGTTGGTGATTTATTGTCACTTGTGATACAACTGGTTGTATCTTTATGCTTGAAAATGAGAGCAGAATTTCTCTAATAACCTTATAAATAGCATCTTATTTACAGCCACTTTTCAGACGTCACTAGCAGCAGATGGCGAGACAGAGAGGCAACTGTTTGAACGGCCTAAACTTAAATGCTCAGAGCTCATGTGATATTAAGACCAATAACCCCCATAAAATACAGAAGACCCTCATTACTCACATTAAGGCGATTTACACATGCCAAAGTTTTAATGTCTAGATGCATCAACGTTTGACTAAAATACGGTAAACTGTATATTTGAAAATCATTTTAAAAAGTAAATCCTACCTTTTTTTCTTTCAGACTTTGCTAACCGCAATCTCAATGAGCGCAATTGCTACAAATGGAGTTGTTCCAGGTTTGTATAATAAAATATTTGCAAATAATTGTTTTTGTATAAAATAGTTTTTCACTATAATGTAGCAAAGGAATCTGATATTTCTTACACTTGCTTCTGCAGTCTTGTTTTTCAAACTGTGGTGGTGAAATTGACCCTAATCATTTTAAATAAATCACTAATATTCAACCAATATATATTTTTTTTTTTAAATTTGACATTTGTTGGCTTAATAGCACAGCATTATTGGGAAAGGCGATAATTTAATATCTATTTTGTACATTTTTGACTACTTTACATTTGAATAAAGTCTAAAATAAAGCTGTATGCTGCATCTGGTACTTATAAATACTTAAATAACAAGTCTCTTCGTGGTAGTTCGTGTGAAATTTTGACAACCACCCTCCTATCTTATATAATTTGTATTCTGTAAGAGCTTTCGGCAACAATGCATTTCTAATGAACGCTTTGGGCTATACATGCTTGTTTCAGCTTGCAGTGTCAGTGTGTTCCCTTATGACAAAATACAATATTGAACTGACAAAATACAATATTGAACAAAAAAAAAAAAAACATTTTAATTGAAACATCTTAAATTTAGCTGGTGGTTCCTACTACATGATCTCCCGATCTTTGGGTCCGGAGTTCGGTGGAGCCGTGGGCCTCTGTTTCTACCTTGGCACGACCTTTGCAGGATCCATGTATATCCTGGGCACCATTGAGATCCTGTTGGTATGATCCTTCTCCTATAAGAAGTAATGCATATTTAACTTTACTGAATTGAACTGACTCTTTGCTGTTTTCTAAGTCCTACATTATCCCCGACACAAGAGCGTTCGAAGCCGAAAATAAAGAGGGTGAAGCCGCAGCGTGGGCCAATAACATGAGAGTCTTCGGTACAGGCTGTCTGCTTATTATGGCGCTCATCGTCTTTGTTGGAGTCAAGTAAGTCAAGCGTTGCATTTATTATTATTATTAGTTGAAAAAAATTACGTTAAATAAAATAAATAAGAAAACACAGTTATAGGGATCATGCATTTCGATGTCAGTCTCCCAAAACACTTGCATAAATCAGTATAATAAAGTTACTACATGTTTAGTATCTCGTCTTCCTGCAGGTACGTGAACAAACTGTCCCTAGTGTTTCTGTCCTGTGTGACTCTCTCCATTTTGGCTACATACGCCGGAGTCATCAAAACGCTCGTCGAACCTCCAGAGGTCAAGTGAGTTTTCCATCAAATGCTCCACGTCTGCATTAACAAAAAGCCTTTGGTGTAATTTCAGTCCTGAGAATCCTTCATAATATTATATGTGTTCACAGAAGTCAGCGCACACACATTATATAAAAAAATACTTCATAATAATAATTTAAAATATTGACTATCCTATTTCTGTTCATTCTGTTCATCATTAAAAGGTGTTAACCCTAATCCTTTTATATAAATCACTAATATTCAACCAATAAATGAATCTTTTGTTGGTTTAATAGTACAGCATTATTGGGAATGTCGATCATTTACATAATTGACTACTGTACATTTGAATAAAGTCTAAAATAAAGGTTTTGCTGCATGATGCATAAGTGGATCCTATCTTAAGAACTGGGATTACACAGGCATAAGTACAAGAAAAAAAGAAGAGATGTGTTGATATGAAAAATGAAGTGTTTTTTGGTTTTATTTCCCAGCGTGTGCCTTCTGGGGAATCGCTCTCTGAAAAACGACATGTTCGAAAGCTGCGCTAAAACAGCCGTGGTGGAGAACATGACGGTGATTAAACAACTGTGGAACCTTTTCTGCTCTAACGAAACCTGTGATGAATATTTTGAGCTCAACAACTTGACTGAGATCAGGGCCATACCGGGGCTGCTCAGTGGAGTTATCAAAGGTAAATGGAATTGTCGCTTTCTATTATCAAATGTACGATTTAACATTTTTATTGTATTTTAATATTATATATAAAGGTTGCCAGAATCATCCATTATTTTTGGCATATCACTGCAGGCTTTTTAGTAAAAATTATTGAGGATCCCAATAAAACAAGATTAAACATGTATCTTTATATTACTCAAGTTGGGTCTTGTCTTTTGTTGTATTAGTTTTTTATGTGTATGGGACAGCGTTGATATATTGTGTAATTTTTATTTATTTATTTATATTTTTTTTTATTTGTGTATTGATTGATTATTGATTTATTTATTTATTTATTTATTTGATAGGGACAATGCACATTAATGAACATAAGTATAAAACAAATGTAAATATGCCATTAAAATTTGTATTTGACATAATATATTTCATGTTTTCATGTTAGACAACCTATGGGGAGACTATGGTCCAGCCGGTACGGTGCTAGAGAAGAAAACGCTGCCCTCCGTCCCGGCTACAGACACGTCCAAAGACATTTACAAACCTTATGTCTTCAACGATATCACAACGTACTTTACTCTGTTAGTAGGAATATACTTTCCTTCAGTCACAGGTAAATACAGTAAAGGCTTGAGATACGAGTCCCGCTCCATGCAAATGTTAATACTTGATGTACGTTATTTATTATTTCATTTTATTTTAGGAATAATGGCTGGATCAAATCGTTCGGGGGACCTGAGAGACGCCCAGAGATCAATCCCAGTAGGAACCATTATGGCCATCTTGACTACCTCCTTTATCTGTATCCTTACGTGATCTGAAGTGAATTTAAACTCTACATTAAGTTACAGAATATTACTGTTTAAAACACTTAACATAATGTCAGACATTTCTTGTGTTGTATTTTTTGGAGCTTGCATTGAAGGAGTGGTACTAAGAGACAAGTATGTGTTATTTTATTACACAAATTCCCTTCTTATTAATATTATTTAAATTATTCTTACTACTTTGTCACTTCTTTCTATGTTATTTTAAGGTTTGGTGATTCTATAGGACAAATCCCTGTCATTGGAATCCTGGCCTGGCCCTCCCCGTGGGTGATTGTGATTGGTTCGTTTTTCTCCTGTTGTGGGGCGGGGCTTCAGAGTCTGACCGGGGCCCCTCGGCTTCTGCAGGCCATTGCTCGGGATGGCATCATACCTTTCTTACAGGTTTGTGTTTATAAATAGTTAAAAAAATGTGTGTGTGTAATTGAACCAGCTGCAGTTTTTTGGAGTAAGAGCCCATGTGTACTTAGAATTTATGGCGTTGATGGTATTTGCAAGAATGGCTTGTTGAGTTTGTATTTGTGTTTGTTCCCAGGTGTTTGGTCATGGGAAAAAGAATGGTGAACCAACCTGGGCTCTGCTGCTGACTGTGGGCATCTGTGAGATTGGAATCCTCATCGCGTCCCTGGACGATGTGGCCCCCATCCTCTCCATGTGAGTGACCTAACCAAGTACATCAGGCTGATTTAGACTCACATTTATCAAGGTTGTTTTCTCTTAGGTTCTTCCTGATGTGTTATCTGTTTGTGAATCTGGCCTGTGCAGTTCAGACTTTACTGCGAGCTCCAAACTGGAGACCACGCTTCAAGTTTTACCATTGGTGAGACGAGGACATGTGAAATAAAACTTTCTCCTAACTTGGCAATGCCAACTAATTTCTTCATCAGTCATACTATGTTACAATGCTGTTTCATTTGAATTACACTGTTTTGTAGGACCTTGTCATTCCTGGGAATGAGTCTGTGTCTGTCACTCATGTTTGTTTCATCCTGGTACTACGCCCTGGTGGCCATGGTCATTGCTGGCTGTATTTACAAATACATAGAGTACAGAGGGTGAGTTGTTAGTGTTCATACCTTACATTATATACAGTTTTTTCAATTGTTGTAGCACATTTTTTGAAACGTTTAGTTTCATCATTTGATTCAAACATCTGAATAGTGGCACTGGTGATCAAATGATCAAATGATGGGTTCACACTGTTCTCACGCGCTCACAACACTTGACACAGCTCTCATTCACAAACATATTTGATTCCATCCTGGTTTTTTTTCTCTGTGATCTTTGATCACATACTGCAAAATCTAGTCTGTGATTGCCAATGTGTGCATTTATTTTTAAACCTTTTTTTTTTTTTAACAAAACAAGTACAGCTTTTCCAAGCACAAATTGAAATGGGTAAAGTGTGACCTGCAATGGAAACCAGTGATTGGTCATTGAGAGTAGTAACTAAAACTTCTGAGCTGCTCTGTCAAATCAATGGAAGAGCACAGAAAACACATGAGCAAAGAATTTTGACGGTAAAACTGGCTTTTGGGGGATGAGTGAACAGTTTTGAATGGAAAAACTGCTTTTTGTTAAGAGGAAATTTTGTTTTGAACAACCCAAATTCTGTTTAGGATTTTCTGTTTGGCACATTTCTCTAAGTAATTCTGTTTTATACAGAGCAGAGAAAGAGTGGGGAGATGGCATCAGGGGTCTGTCCCTGAATGCAGCACGTTATGCTCTCATTCACCTGGAGGAGGCGCCGTTGGACACCAAGAACTGGAGGTGAGACATGTTCAGTAGTTCATGGGTGGTGCACCTGTACTGTTTATTAAGGGTGTGTTTGTTTTTCAGGCCGCAGCTGTTGGTGCTGTGTAAACCCGACATGGATCTGTCGGTGAAACATCCTCGGCTCCTCTCATTTACATCACAGCTCAAAGCAGGAAAAGGCCTGACCATCGTCTGCTCAGTGTTGCAGGGAACCTACATGACAAAGGGGGAAGATGTCAAAACAACAGAGAAAGTCAGAATTTTACACATGCATTTAATCCTTTTATTCTGACCTTTGTAAAATAATAATATGCTCTGTTTAGAGTTTGAAAGCTGCAATGGTGGCAGAGAAAACCAAAGGCTTCCATCATGTAGTCGTATCGTCAAACCTCAGGGATGGATTTTCTGTGCTCATTCAGTCAGCTGGACTCGGAGGAATGAAACACAATGCAGTCCTAATGGCCTGGCCGGCAGCGTGGCAACAGGCCAGTGAGCCAGAGTCAAGGAAAAACTTTATAGGTCAGAAACTGCACAAGCAATTTGCACAACAATCTACAACATGTGATTTGACACTGTATTTAATATGAATCTGTACATGCACACAGCTAAACTCATAACCAAATTCATAAACAAAGAAACAATGTTGATGAAAAAAACTATCATAGGTCAACCTACATAAAATAATACCAGCAAGGGAATAGAGCAAAGTGTATTCATGAATAATGTTGATTTATTTTTTATTTGTTTTAGCTTTATTTAATTAGGAAGAATCAGAATCTCTTTTTCAGGAGAGACCTGGCCAAGGTAGCAGCAAACACAATCAATACAAAACAGTAAAATGACAAAATATCGCATTATAAAACCATTTGTATGTCTCAAGAAACACACACCCGTCTTTGTCACCGCACTCTTCTTGGGTGGGAGGGTATCAGTGGTGGACGAAGGGGCAGATGGTGCAAATTGGCAGCCTCGCTTCTGTCAGTCTGCCTCAGGGCAGTTGTGGCCAGAATAGTAGCTTACCACCACTGGGCATGGGGTGAATGAAGAGTGAAGTGTAAAGCGCTTTTGGTGTCTTCAAAGGCGCTATATAAATGCAAAGATGAATTAACTGGGAGGAGAAGCAAAGCCAGTAACTACCTGAGCTCCCAAGTATGACTTTGTAAATAAAAATTAACCAATGTTTTTTCTGCTAATTGTTAGTGATATCCAGTCAACTAAACTATAAAGAGTGCTGTGGTGAGTGAGAGACTTGGCACTGTGATAAACTTCAGTGATGCATGATGCACAGAGTCCAATATGTGCAGTGTTTAAGAGTGAGCCTGCATATACAAGGTAACGCCATAGTCCAGAAAAGAAATAAAAGTTGCTTTCACCTGTTTTTTCTAAAATAGAAGCCAGTCTTTTCTTTGAGGTTTTGAACTTTTAGTGTAAGATGATTGTCCATCTATATACCCACATATTTATATGACTGAACTCTTTCAATGACTCAGACATACAGATATTTTGCTCGTTCTTGGAACATTTCCCTGGACATTTTGAGAATATCATACATTTAGATTTTTTAACATTTAGAGTGTGTTTTAGGTTCAGCAGAGCCACCTCTAAAGAATGAAATGCCGACTGTAGTGTTTCCAGTGCATCAACAGCAGATGGGCCATGGGCGTGAACCACTGTATCATCTGCATATCTGCATATAGATGTATTTTGGGTTGCAGGTCTTTGCCCAGATCATTTATACAAATTGTGAATAGTACGTGGGCTAGAACTGATCCCTGCAGGACACCCTCACTATGTTTACATTGTTCCTTTAGAGACTATACGAGAGACCACATCTGCCCATCAGGCTTTGCTGGTAGCTAAAAACATCGACCACTTCCCGGACAACAGCCAGCGCCTGAAGGAGGGCACCATAGACGTGTGGTGGATCGTACATGATGGAGGACTGCTCATGCTGCTGCCATTTCTACTGCGACAACACAAGGCATGTTATTATAACTCAATATTTACTATACCAAATATCAGAATCAGAATTATTTATTGTGTAACTAAAATTAAGATAATCATGTAATGTAGGTTTGGAGAAAGTGCAGAATGAGAATATTCACTGTGGCCCAAATGGATGATAATTCAATTCAGATGAAGAAAGATCTCCAGATGTTTGTGTACCACCTACGAATAGATGCAGTGGTGGAGGTGGTGGAAATGGTGAGATATCTTAGCTTCTCTCTCTCTCTTTGAATGTGTATTTATAGACATGGCTAATACCATATTTCATTACTGTTTTTGTCCAGCATGACAGTGACATATCTGCCTTCACCTATGAGAAGACTCTAATGATGGAACAGAGGTCCCAGATGTTAAAACAGATGCAACTATCCCGAACAGAAAGAGAGAGGGAGGTACAGTAAATATTGATCTTTTTTATTTATTAGGTCAAACAGATCTGTATTAAGATTTTACCTTTATTAGAACTGTTAGGATTTTATTGAGTTAGCCCAGTATTTGAAATGGTTGTCTTTGTTATATGTTCATTATATGCGGTATTGTTGACCCACACATTAGATTCAGAGCATCACAGATGTGTCGCGTGGCTCCATAAAGAGGAAGAAACCATCAGCTTTTAAAGCCGCTTATCAAATACATCCCGTTACCATCCTGTGTATACCTGAGAATGAGGTAGATGAGGCCAAAAGAAATCTTTCATGCACAGCCATTGCCATCCTCATCGTCATCATCCATGACTTTTGCTTTCAGCCATCAGTAGTGATGTTTCAGTGCTCAAAGAATTAGAGCTTAATATGCAATGTCATAGTACTAGATGTGCATTTTGCTTTTGTTATGGAAACTCCCCAGACTGCTGAGAGATTAAACAGACATTTGATTTTTCAACAAACTTGCTCCCTTTTCATAGATTTGGTGAGATACTATCATTCTAATTTCAATAATAATTCTTTGACATCTAAGCATTAATCCCCATTAGCCTTTACCATCACTTCACAAAATGATAGACAAGATAATAATTACTATGGATTATTTATCTTATTTTTTATTTATTTATTTTTTTTTACCTCCTCTCAGGCACAGTTGATCCATGACCGAAACACTGCGTCTCATTCTGACAAAACGGCAAACTCTGCGCCCCCAGACCGAGTCCACATGACCTGGACCAAAGACAAACTGATCAGTGAACGAGCCAAGCACAAAGAGGGCATGGCAGTGAAGGATATGTTCAGTATGAGGCCGTGAGTATTTTCTTCTCACTATACAGTGTAACTATAACTGTAGTATTATGAACACCAAAGTTTTATTACATCCATCATACTTTATATAATAAATGTATATAATCATAAATATTCAA
>KN491971.1:0-11877 GCA_000787155.1 Scartelaos histophorus
GCTCAAATAAGTATCTGGTTTCGATACAAGTTTTAGTATTTGATTTTCAGTAGCTGTGTTGGACATGATGTTTTTTCTCTTTTTTTCTTCTTCATTTTCACAAGTTTGACGTGACAAAAATGGGGAAAGCCACAGAGAGTTGATGATTAAAATATCGACATCTGTTTTTTCTCTGTGTTTTCATGCATAAGAGAGATCTCATCATCAAAACCTCCTGGTGACACACCATATGTTAGATAAGCAACAGCAACATAAAAAAAAACGTGGATCTGAAGGAACAATATCATCTATACCATCAATAATCACCTTTCAGTTTCTAGTGTTTTTGGTGTGAACGATGTGAAAGAAATCCGTTAACTCACTTCAGGTGGAACTGTATAATCTGATAACTCCACAAATCAGAAAGTTCCCCTGAAGTTCTCCTGAAAGTTCCTCTAGCAGCTATAAAGATAAATGAAGAACAGTTAACTTTACAGTGTATTGTATTTGAATGTTAAATCTGTTTACTGGCTTCTTCTTTTCTTTTACCAACAGTGAAACCAAAGATGACACAAAATAAATACAATGTGAGTCACTGCAAACAGCCAAAACCCGAGAGCCTCCACTTGAATTCTCATTCCGCAAAATCAACCTCCATGGGAAAGTGTAAACTCAGGATCCATCTCCCCCACAAACTGATAACACAAACCAAAGCCAAAAAAGTCTTATTTACAGGAATTATCTCCAGTAAAACGGACTTACGTGAGTAGCATTGTACCCAAAACACGCCAGGAGTTGTTTTTAGCTTCATTTTTGTTGCATGTTAAAATTCTCATCTTAAATTTCCCTGGATTGTTACGTCATAGGTAGAAATCCGAATTCAGTTTCAGTTTGTAAATCATCGTCAGATTTATTCGTGACCATTTTTGTGTTTGATACGACTGCGTGCACACATTAGCATACCGGCTATATTGAGAAAAATGCGTTTTTGTCATGCTAATTTTCACAGTTAGCAGTAGAAGCTAAGCTAACGCCAAATCGTGATGATGCACAAACTGATACACGTTCTTTTCTTTTTTTTTCCATTTTTATTATTTCAGATTTAAATTTCTACAAAAGAAAATCAAACAAACAAGACGACACAACCCGCCCCTCTCTCCACACACAAAAATACACAACACAATAATCTTTAATGTGTATTTTCCTATTATACTTAGGCGTTATAGCTCTAAATATTCGAGATTAAGCACAACCAAAAAGAAACTGAAATTTGATTGGATGCAATTACCATAAATTACCATAAATTCCACCACAAACAACATATATCTTGTAGTATTCTGCAAAAACACTGCTAACGCTGTATTTTAAACTGTACAAACACGTCATGAAACACACAAAATTCTTGGATTAGCTTGTCAATTTGTAGTTTTTTCTCAACTCTCCTGCACGCTTTTAAAAGGTGCATTGTGTAACTTTTTGGTTATGAATTATTACATTTTTGTTTCTTCTGATACTGTATGTAATTGTTCAGACGTACCTTAGATTTATTCAGTCACAGGTGGTTTTATAACTCAAAAATGTCTAGAAAAAAAGACATTCTGGCTGCAGGGTTGTTTTAGAAAGTTTTGAAATGTGAACAGACTCATATTACTACAATATAATAAGAATCGCTGCATCATACACCTGCCGAGGCTAACAGTATATCTCTGTTTGACTGCGTTAGCGCAGTGACCCGCTCTGAACACTGGAGCTCAATGTGCTCATGTATCAGTGTGAAATCCACATTGGGTCCGGCTGTCTTGATTCGACGCAGCTGTCCAAGGAGAGAGCCGGGCCCGTGTAGTGGTCACAGCTAAAATAACTATTAACGGACGCTCTTTCCCACATGAAGCCCGGCAGAATAAACACTGGGCGAAGAACATGAGTGTGGGCCAGGTGGGAGCAGGGTTAGTAGCAGTAAGGAGCATGGGGAGTTTTCTGCGGTGGTTCTACTGCGCTTTGTGTGATTGTAGCTGCACGGAGCTTGTTTTGGCATCTGTTCTGGGTTAAGACGCACTTTTTTACATGAAACTATGGCACTATCGTCAAAAATTATAGATGTTTATCAAGATTAAAACTAATATCAAATCTAGATACTCATTGGAACAAATCAAATCAACCTTTTCTTGTGATACTGCTGCACAAATGTAGTGCGGACAAGATGAAATTGTGCATCTCTAAGAACTTCCCTGAGACAGATCTGGTTAAAAAACGTATTGCAGTTGCAGTTTTAACGTGACCATAAAGCTGCCTGTAGATAAAGCGCCAGACTGAATGAAATAAATACTTAAAGAGAACCTTAAATAAATATATATACATAAGGTGCAGTACATAAGAGATTCGCGCTCAACTCAACAAGTACTGATACCCCAGATTTTTATGTTCCAATTCTGATACTTTGGTTTTAACTATCTCCCAATACCCAATATCAACCAATCCCAAAGTAAAGACTGAAAAAAATGATTTAGTTCCTTGAAACAGTGGCATATGGGAAACAATTATACACAATTATCACATAGTATTTACAGTTTTGGGGGAAAAAAAAGTTCAATATTACAAGGAGTTTGGGTTCAATATTTGTAAAATAAATAGTCTTATTATACGACTTTATGGACCAAAGTGGGATATGAACTGAATCAATACCTTGGCACCAATATCCAATTATCCAATTTTAAATTATGCCATTATCTTATCGTGCATCCCTAGAAAACACTTTTGACCCTTTTTAAATCCTTTTAAAATAGTCTTTGTCTATGTCAGAACTAGTATAAAGCCACACACATAAACTGCTATTATTTTATGTTGACTATGACAGAAAGTGTGTTTTGTTATGGCATCAAAAAGAGGATTGAAATTCAGTCCCATTACGTGCAATGTATTATTGTCTTTTAAAATTATACATTTTGTAGATTTTGGGAAAAAAAAAAAACTACATCTGCAAATGCAATAGTCACAGATAATAAGAGATTTTTTATTTTTTTAATCTTGACTTGTTTCTACCTTGTTTTTAATGTGAATCTGTAACTATGAGCTAATAACAAATGCAATTATTAGGCACAGTCTTTCTGCTACTGTTGGTTTAGGAAGTCCAAATTTTGCAAGTTAAAACTAGAATATTATTTTAACCATATTTCACAAGTTTTTAGCTTAGTCAAAACACTGATGTCTCCACCAAATCCAGATTGACTATAATACTGGGCGAGTTTCATACTTTAAAACAATTCTCCCTTCTTTGCAGCCAAGTTAAGCAAACGAGCGAACGACTCCTGTACTTCTTTTGCCTTTCTCCCGTCTTTCATCGGTTCTGCTAAAAAATATTGTTTATGCAGTAACAGCTCGAGTGTGAAGGCCAGACGTTTGAAGGAGTCAGCCCCTGCCGGCAGATATCGACATATCTGCAGAGAAGTGGAACAAAGAGGAAGAGAGTGTGCGTTATAGACAGAGGGCGGAGGGTCCCTGCTGAGGCAAAGAAGATGAACTACAGGTGAGACGCTCGGAACAATACGAGTGAGCCGGGGAGCTTTTAGATGCGACTTTTAACGTTAAACTATAGGGCGGCTCAAGTGGTAAAATTGTTACTTGTCCAGCTCAGTCTAGAACCACATACTTTGACAAAACTTTAAAAAGACGAGTGGATTTCCCTGATTTCAGAGGGCGTGGCTGACAGGTGGATTAACCAGAAACGCATATCCTCCGTTTGTATCAAATGCAAACATGGCTGCTTAAATGTAAAATAAAACAACGTATGGAATAAAAATAATGGCATAAATAAGCCGTCTCGTGTGAAATAAAGTTTTGCAGCTAACGCCACACAGGCCGTTCCGTTCTAAGCTGTGGTCCAGAGGTCAGTGCGTTGATTGGCTCATCTATGGCTGCAATTTACATAGATTTTTTACAAAACTGTGCCAAAAATAATCTGTACTCACGCAAAACAGTTTTGTGTTTTCTGCAAGTTTTCTGTAGTGCTGTACACGAACACTCGATGTCATCCCCGTCACTATCGCTGTTTTACATTCAAAGCAATTGTACGGGTGCAAAATAACGAGACAGATATGCAAAACTACTCTACACATGCAAAATATTGATACAGGTACAAAATGTATTAGCACAATGTGTCTTTACAAGTACAAAATATTTATGACATAATTTTTATTCCATATAAAAAGGAGAAAATAATTTAAAAAACTGAGAAGGACGGGCGATATAACGGTTCCAGAATCAGTATTTCTGTTACCAAGTGTTTTTGTTAATATTTATATCAGCCGATCAGACATATTTTTGAGTTATAATAGAAATAGAAAATATATAAAGTGCATGTTATGATCTTACGAAGTTAATTTGTGACCTTTGCGATGGATTTTAAAGCTGGCCAAATATCAGACGCCAACATCAGCACAAAACATTCATTTTGGCCCATCCCTAATGGAATAGTTATGAATGAACCGAGCCTCTGCGTGTCACTGTGTCTTCGGGCATGACATTTCAATAAGAGGTGGGCGATTAAGTCATCAAAATATACCCTGACCTCTTGAAACAAAGACTTTTCCTCCCACTCGCTCCTGGTCAGCAGAGCTCTTCATCCAAACCCTAAATGAAGCAACCTCTTAAAAAGTATCAAGGTGTTAATTTTACATGAATTGTGATCAAATTGGAATCGTAACATTATTTTTTTGGGCATTACACCCAACCTTAACTTTAACTCTTACCAGCGATTGCAAGAAGTGAATGAACAAAGGCTTTAATGGACTTTGAAAAGCTTTTGAGTGTGTAAAATGCAAAGTAAGTAAATAAGTCAATATTACAAGCAAAATAAGTTGCAGTTATAAAATGTTTTGTGTAAATTTACCAAAACTATCCACTTTTTTATGTGTGTTCAGTGCCAATTACAAGCCATAGTAACTCATGCCTCTCATACCTGTCAAGTATTCACACAGCCTGACATTTGGCCTCCAGGGTTTTGCCAAAACCTCACCAAAACTTGCGAAATATTTGGGATTTTCACCACGAATTCATCAAAAACACCAAAAATGAGTACAGCTGTCACCGTAACTGCCATAAATATTGTGACAAGTTCCACAAACCAACGATTTGTCATGAATAAATCACAAATATCAGTGAAAATAAAGGTGCGTGGATTTGAAACACACTTTAAGTTGTGTTTCGTTTAATTCACACATGTTTTAACGCACAAATCATGCATATTAAGGCTGTGTTCCACCTTGTGATGTCGTGTCCACTGCGTTTTTAAACTCCATCACTGGAATAATTTGGTTGATTTTAGCCCTTATTTCTACTAAACAAAAGGTAAAAGGAGCCGTTAACTTGAAAACTACGCTTCACGGGTTCATAAAACAGGACATTTTGAGCTTTGAAGGGTTAAAACGCAAGTCCAGGTATGTTTTTGATGTGTCTAAAAGCTCACAAAAGTACATTTTGCATAATATAAGACCTTTCATCTTTTTTTTTCTTTTGGCAACTGAACAAATGAAGTGTGTTTGCATGTCTCAAAGGAGCATTCATCAAATCTATGAAGAAACAATACACTTGGAGCGGATTCCAGACATTCATCTTAGTAATTATTTAGTTTGGCTTTATGTTAACAAAGTATTGAGTGTGTAGGGTTAGACACAGCGCCTGTACAGTAGCGCTCAAACACACATCCGCTCCACTCATTCCCCTACACCTCACTAAAACAACACAAGCCTGTCTGATGGACGTGCCCTGGAGCAAGGCATTTGTCAGAGAGCAATATCCTGGAATCTCCGACACCTGAGGACATGACAAACAAACCTAAAACAGATCGAGCTGATTATCTAACTCACAGTACTGTGGAATGTATTGGTAATTTCACTTAAACACGCTTCAATTTATGGAAGATAATTTGTTCCATCAGATTTTGAATTTTAAACACCGCTGAATTTGTTTTGTTTTTTTTTTAATCTGAAAAAGATGTTTGAATTATTTTTATTCTGAATTGTAGTTGCTGGAATTTTAAATGCACTTTTTCAATATGTTTCAAATTCAAAATAAAAATGTCACCTTTTAAATATTCAGTGCATATTTCCAAGCCCTCAAATTCAACTGTCAAAATTCAGAGAGTAAAATTCGCAGTGAAAAATTTTGCAGCAAAGATCCAAGACGTCAAATTGAATATTGAAAATATTTGTGCTGAATATTTTGAGTGAGTGAGGAGGACAGAGGCTGTTTCCTATTGGCTGTTCTTGTCTGTGGGTGGGGCTAATTCTGACCAATCAGATCGCTTCTCTGCACCATTTCCTCTTTGTTACTAAATTAGATCAAATCACTTTGGATCGATTGCTTCTGCCTTGGCATTTTGGATCTCGTTCCTAAATTTTTTTACTGCAAATTTTACACTCTGAATTTTGACTGTTGAATTTGAGGGCTTGGAAATATGCACTGGTGACATTTTTATTTTGAATTTGAAACATATTGAAAAAGTGCATTTAAAAATTAAAGCAACTAAAATTCAGAACAAAAATAATTCATTTGCATCTTTTTTAGATAAAAAAAAATAAAAGTGACAAATTCAGCGGTGTTTAAAATTCAAAATCTGATGGAACAAATTATCTGATTATTGAAAAAAATATATTAAAATGATTGAATTTAAGGGCTTGAATGTATTTGAGCTGAAGGCAAAAATTTTATTTTGAATTTGAAACACTTGAAAATGTACACTTAAAATGTCAGCAACTAAAATATTCAGAATAAAAATTATTCAAATACGTTTTTTCAGAGTTATAAAAATTCACAGTGAGAAATTCAATCACGTTTAAAATTCAAAATCTGAGGAAACAAATTATGTTCCATATTAGTTGGTGATGCAAGTAGGTTTGGCAGTGTTGCATAATTTTAATACAAAATTAAAAAAACAGAGAAAATCCCACATTCTCCCGTCTAACTTGCAAAAAGGGAACTTGAATTTTTTTTTTTTTTTTTTAAGTCACTTTAGATGAATATTGATGATTAAAATGCCTAAATTATGACAATGATCCACGGGTCTCATAGATTCTAACTATACACCAGACACAAACACAATATATTTTCTTTAATGCTGTTCTCGACTGGTGAAGCGTCTCTCTTAAATGGCCAAACTCTCGATCATCCAGACGATGTGCAGTTTAACTCAAACAGGCCTATTGACAACTCCAGTCTCAAATAAACCTCGAGATTGTTCAAAATTATAGCTTTCCACTCCGGGCTTAAGTTCTCAGTGGGCATAAATTGCAGAGGGGGTCGGGGCGAAGCAGATAAACCTCTTGATCCGTTTCTCTTTGATTCAACAACAACAACAGCAGCAGTGCACCCCTCACCTCACCTTGTACCTGGGCTCAATCTCGCCAGGATTAGCCTCCCCGTACGGCCGTAAATCCATCACCGCTATTGTACTGCTCACAAAAAGCTTCTGCGCAACAAGGAGAGGTTTATGGCGGAAGGTTAGTCCAGGGGCGTTGTGTCGTTTAGTGGTTTTCGGGCTTTCGCTTGTCGAAATATTGCTTGGCGTGTCAACTAGAGATGCAATAGTCCAGCTTTTTCGCTTCTATATCGATTCAGATATTGTAGTTTTAAAAGGTGCACTGTGTAACTTTTGTCACCTGGTTGTTTCTATGGATATGTCATTGCTCTGCCAGGAATGACATTAATTAGCTCAAACTTGCATTTATTAAATTACAGGTTGTTTTATAGCTCAGAATACCAAGAAAAACTGACATTCTGACTGTGATTGAGGCCGCCTCTCATAGATCTGACCTGTAACTTGGTCTGGTTTGGTCTCCATGAACATAAAAAGGTTTAATACCACACTGTGAAACAATGCATTTGACCCTCCACCAGAAAAGTTACGCAATGCACCAAAGTATCTGGCAATCCTTCATATCAACTGATAACAAAGCAGAAACTGAAAACCTTTATTTTCTTTAAAAACAATAAGACAAAGCTGATCCAAAGGTGCTGTGTAGCTGTTATCTCTTGCATAATTTCAGAACGGCTTTGTATAAAAAGAAATTCTAACATTGTGAGACTTTCTGGGGTAACTACGACCAGTTATAGGGATAGTTCAGTTTTTTTGTGACAGTTTTGTATTGCAAATGTGTCACTCTTTTGAACACATATTGTTTTGTGAAGAAAAACGCTTTATTTTTGCGACCCCAGCCAACTTGCCGGAACTACTTTCGTCAGCACCAAAACCGGGCGAGAACTCGGCACACGGGACGCCGTCAGGGGTAAGTCAGTGTTTAAATTCATGTCTAAAAACCCAAACTATCCCTTTAATAGTCTTCTTGACCAACCAGAATATTGAAAGAACCAATATTTGGAAGTCAAGTACTCGATCCAGCAAATTTTTCAGTATTGGCGCCAATATTTGATACCGGTAATGGATCAGTTCATACCTTGAACATCGACAGTGCACAATAATACGTTAACCAAGACGGAAAAGGAAAGACGCTGGTGCCAGATTATAGCAGATATGTTAATTTACACCTGTAGTTCCTGAGCAGGTTGGGGGAAATACTAAAAGTACAAATTCAGTGTATAGAAACAAAATGGAGTGCAACTGGATTAGATATAAGGAAAAAATATTACGGTTATTATTTGCTGCCCGGGTTAGGGTTGTCAAAAAATCAATAAATCACAACTTTTGAATAGCTTTAGGATTATTTTGAGAACAGAGACTAGTATACGCCCATTACCAGTAAGATTTATTATTTATTATTACTTAAATTGTTCATTGACAGGAATAATGGGCAATAATTTGACCTATTTCCAGACCCTGTAACATTTAGAGTCAAGTGTACCTCAGGGATTGACCCATTTCCCATGTTTCACAAGGGAAAACTGAATAGATGGAAGAAATTTAACCACAGCGAGACAACAACGACTGAAACGACTTCAGATCTTCTTTCAGTGAGTCAAAAGTTCTAACCGCACTAAGAAAACAGAGTCCAGTTTAGTTTACACGTGAGTTCTTTGATATGAATTATAGGTTACCAAGTAGAAAACACCAGGTGAGGTAGCAGTGGCTCTAGTTAAAACTGCTGTTGTGTCCTGAGGCAAGACGCTTCACCCACATTGTCTAAAATGAATGTTGTCTGGGCTTATTATCACCAGGTACGAATAATGCAGTGTAAAGCTCTTCCTTTGTTCACTAAAGATTGGCAATTCCAGGGCTGAATTCAAACAAATGATTCCAGTGAAGGTGTATGGAGTTTAAAAACAAAATGGAGCACTTCCTGTATTATAATATGACAGTTTCAGAGATGAACTCAGCCTTAATATGCAGGATTTGTGGTTTAAACATGTGTGAATGAAACAAAAACTAGCTCAAGGTGTGTTTTAATGAGGAAACATTATAACAGAGATCAGAAAATAGTGTAATACAGAAGCTTAAAGGCTAAAAAACCCTCAGATCTCGTCACATTGTCTTTTGGTCGATTACCTTCTCAGAGCTTAATGTCTAACTAAGCGTTTTTAACTTGCCATTCAATTTTTAACCAAGCGGAAACACCTTCTATTCTCACATTTGATCCGACTCCCTTCACTCTGTCTATTTTGGATTCGTGCAAAGACACAGCTGCTAGACTTGTCACTTTGCCGCTTCGCTCAAGCAGGTGCTAATTATCAAGCGCCATCTTGTTGAAGGTGAAAAGCCTTTATTAACACGTTTTTACAGTCGGGGAAGATGTCAAGGTTTTGTTCACGATGTTTGATAGTGCTACATGTAAATGGGAGAGATACAGGATCCAGTGTCATCTTGTAATAATCATTTTCTATGAAGTCTTGTGCTGTTTTGATCTAGTGAGATAATGGGGCATTTGCCCTCTAACCTGAAGGTAAGAGGTTCAGTACCACACCCGTCCCAAACAGTAGCAGACCACCTGGAGAATGCCCATCTCTTCTTGTAAGGTTGGGCTTGGTTAGACTTGGATGGGAACAGCAGGTCCCATAGTAGAGAAGCAGTGGCTCTAGAAATACTGTTGTGTCCATGGGCAAGGCATTTCACTCACATTGTCTTTAGTATTAATACACGTCACATGTATGAATGAGGGTGTGTTTGTTAGAGGGGATGCAGGACAATGGATTTAAAGGTCAGTCCAGAATGTTTACAGCATCTATGACATGTACAGAGCTTAACAAAGGTATGAGGTCACATGTAATAGACCAGGAAACATAAAGAACTTCATACAATATCAAAAACCTGTTTCTAATTAACAATTTAATTGTTATTCATTAAGAAAATGACCAATTGGAATAACCAAATTGTTCTTGTTGACAAATAACCAAAAATGTCTTAATTGTTATTCATTCAGAAAATGACTGGATTGGAATAACCAAATAGTTCTTGTTGACAAAAAATATTATTTTATAATATTTTGTGTTCTCACCTTTGGTGCTGAAACATCTGTGTTGTTGCTCATTGTTTTTATGGAGTTTTTGCAAAGTCTCTTTTGTTATTGAGTCCAAACAGTTTCTAGCTGTTCCCAGAGATTTACTTTAGATGAGACTTTGGTGTCATTTTTGGAAAATATTAAACTTGAAAACTTACGGATAGCAACAATAGTTATACTTTAGCATTAAAAATATCATTTGGGGGATTAACCATTATAGAAACATAAAAAGAGCATTTACTGGGGGATTAGCCATTATAGAAACATAAAAATATAAACCAAAATACTGTTAAATTATGGCATCAGTGGCAAACACTTTATACTCGGTGATGGTTAAATACATTTGTTAAGCTCTGTATGTTCATTAACATGAACTGTCCCAACAAAAGAAATAATAATGACAAACAGCAGTCTGACTCACTCTGTAGTTATTAACAATGCCAGAGATTATCTTTGGCATGATATCAAATAATAATGGGTCAATTATAGAGCTGCACTGATCCAGCTTTTTCAGTCACAGATACTAATAACAACGGCCAAACTGATACTCAATATAAACTGATACCAGTGTAGGGACAAAAGTGGCACTTATTTCCTTAAATCACAGTTCACTTATTACACAAAAGATCCAACTGTGTTATATAACTGTTAATTATCTCTTAAGGAGCTACTGAACAGTTTTGTATAAATATAAACTCAAACAATATGAGACGTTCTAGGTCAGGGGTCTCCAACCTGTAGCTCAGGAGCTGCCAGTAGTTCTCCATCCTCTTCCAAGTAACTCACCAAAGGATTTCTGTATTCTACTGTGCTGAATGACTCACATTTGATGAACTACGCACCATTTTGATGCCTGATTTAGTGCACTAATAAATGGATAAAGGTTTGTGTTTTATAGGGTTCCCCATTTAAGGCTTTCCTATGCTCAAGTTCGCTAAAAGTACAAGCGCTTTGGGATTTTCTTTTTGTAACTGTAACTCACCGAAAGAAAGACCCCCCAAAATCAGCCTGTAAATTAAAGCCCAAATGTCAATATCGACTTAATATAATATAAACAATACCCAATCCAGTTCATTTTTCAGAATAAGCACAATATCTGAAAAATGTATCGCTAATCAAGTATTGCTATTAGCATCTGATTGCAATACAAATGAGTCCATATAACAATTTTACCTTGGTGCATAGAGGCAATGATGATATGAAAATTAAATATACTGTACGTACAACTCGTATATGCAATTTGATTTTAAAGAAATTTTAAGCGTCTTACTTTTACATGAGAATCAATACCTCCCGTCAGTCTCCATACATCAGTATTTTGACGTTAATCCACCCATCGCCCTGCAAGTGAGGAGGACAGACGCTGCACGGCCTCACTTTGGTCAAGTATGGTCAGTGAATGAATAAACCATTAAACAACTCTGAGCGACAGGAAAAGGCGCTAGAATTTAATACC
>KN491972.1:1087-37298 GCA_000787155.1 Scartelaos histophorus
GAGGAAGGGGGGAGAGAGAGATCAGAAAGAGAATGGCAGAGAATAAGGATGGCAGAGGAAAAGAGAGAGACAGGAGGGAGAGAGAGAACAGAGAGGAAGATGACAGAGACAGAGAGAGAAATGGAGAGAGATAAAAATGGTAATTATAGCTTTAGAGCTAAGAGAGTGAAGGATGGAGAGAGATAACAGAAAAATAATGAGAGAGAACAGAGAGAGACAGAACAGAACAACAGAGAGAAGAAAGAGAGAGAAGGAGGAAGAGAGAACAGAGATATAGGGATGGATGGAGAGAATAGGGTAATTATAGCTTCGGTTGTCAGATGGTCGCTGTGGGAGGAGCTAGCGGAGAGAGGACCCGGCGGCTAATGCTACGCGCTAAGACCTGGGACCGGGCTAAGATTCCATTCAGAATATAGAGGTGGGATTAGCCACAAGAGCGGGGCTGACGTCAAAAGGAATGTCTACTCCACCACGGCCAATACGCCGGCTATAAATAACAAGATACTAGCCAAACCGAGCAGATTTGTCTATTTCAGTGGCGCATTTGGGAAACGACGAAGCTCATTGGTCGCCACCATTTAGAACAAAATCAAATTCCCCTCACTGCGTTTTGCTCATTGAAATTTAGCAGATCATATTTTGTTTCTTTTTGCCTCGTAAGTAGCTAAAATAGTTTTGATTTGACAATGTGTACTGTCAAATTAGACAGATTTTTCCAATTAAAATGGAAATAAACACCCGCACTCACATGCACAACCACATTTCAAGTCGAGCTGCTAAAACCTGGAGGATTAAAGGGGAGAATGTCGTGGAGGAGGGGCGGGGTCCTGGGGGTATAAAAAAAGAGTGTGATTGGTTGAACAGGTAGCCACCCCTACAGCCAGGTGTTTGTATCAGAAACCCCAGGCAGTCTTTTGAGATGTCACCAACTACTTGAAATCACTGACCAGAGGCAGCACAAACTTCGATTTACCAGAAAACTGCAAATTTGCCAAGTTATCCACACACACTACAGGGTTTTTCAAAGGCTTTTTGTTTGAAAAACAAAAAGCCTTCACAGACATGTGAAGAATCTTAAGAAATTTAAATCTCTGATCTCACAGTCTGCAGCAGGATCTGTGTGCAGACCACAGGATATAAAGTTGTGAATTCAATGGTGTCAGCTGTTTCCTGTCTACAGTAAAACCACTCACTCTGCTCTGAGACTTAAGTGCTCAAAAGATCAGAGCTGCACTTCTAGTTTAGATACAAGTCAAAACTGTGCTATTATTTGTGAAATGTGGAGCAATACTTCAGATACAGGATTTTCAAGCATAAAAGATTGGAGATAAAGTCCACAAGAAGTAGAGTCACTATTGCTAATCTGCAGCTTCACCTCAATCTGTGCAAATGTGAGGAACTATAGTGTCTAGTTCCTCTTTAACGTTACATTGTGTAACTTTTCTGGCGAAGGGTATGTCAGATGCTTTTCTCCATGGAAACGTTACTGCTTTGTCTGGATTGTTTCGCAGTATGGCATTAAACCTTTATATCATCACAGAGACCTAACGAGACCAAGGTCAGATCTGTGGATAGGCGACCCCACTCACAGTCAGAATGTTGTTTTTCCTACACAGCAAAAAATGGAGTGTTAAAATGAACTCCCACAGAATCAATTATTACACTTTTTCAGGGTTTATATGAATCCAATCTGTTCTAGAGTTAATTTAACGTTTCTGGGAATGTTAATTAAGTAACACTGGACCAAAGTTCCTGTTTAACTCTGAAATCAAGAGTTATATTAATGTTTTGAGAGTAAATGGATAACACTTGGTAGGGTTATCCTGATTTAGCTACAACACACAGAGGTGCTTTATTTTTACACTTTATTTTAGTTATTTTAAAATGAAATTATGTATAAAACTGGTTCAAACTGGTCTTCTCTTACGGGAGTCTGAAGTGGTGGGTGGAGGTGCCAAATTAAGGGAAGCTGAATTAACACTAGTGAAAGTTGAATTAACAGCTCTGCCAAATAATCCCAACTTAAACCCTCATTTAACTTTCAAATAGTTAAGATAAAACTCTTTGTGTTAAAACAACTCTATGTTTTACCCAGATTTTTTAACCCTCCAGTTTTTGCTGTGTAGGTATGTTTGAAATATAAAACCTCCTGTAATTGAATAAATGTAAGGCAGACCTATTTAAAGTTATACTGTGGAACATTCCAAGTAATGGACTCATAACCAAATGTAAAGCAGGTTATTCTCAGTTGGCATGCTAGTTGTTGTAAGCATTACTGTGATGGAAAGTTGTAAAAAGCACTCAGGATCTGATAACAGTGAACATTAAGGATGCTCAGAATAACTTTGGACCACTGCAAACGGTTTAAAACTAACTAGATGTATTTTTCATGTTTTTACATCAAATAAATAAAGTCAAAGGTGTTCAAATCCTGATGATACTGTGGAAGTATTTGAAAGTATGGGAGTGTTTTTGCAGTGTGGAAGGTGAACTGTGTCAAACGTGTGGGAGGAAGAAGCCTCGCTCGCATGACCATATTTGGAGCTGCCATAATCAGCTGCTGAAGATTAGGATTCTTCAGGAGTCAGGGATGAGAGAGAGAGAGAGAGAAAGAAGGGAGAGATGAGAGAGAGAGAAAGAGATAACAAGGAGAGAGAGAGAAAGAGGGAGACAGAAAGAGTAAGAATGTGAGAGTGATAACAGACAGACAGAAAGAGGTAACAGGAGGAGAGGAAGAGAGAGAGAAAAAGGGACTGATAAGAAAGAGAGAGAAAGTAAGAGTGAGAATAGACAAAGAGAAAGAGATAATAGGGGAAGAGAAAGAGAAAGATGGAGTGATAACAAAGATAGATAGTGAGTGATGACAAAGAGAGAGAGTGATAACAGAGAGAAAGAGGTAACAGGGAGAGAGGGAGAGAGAGAGAAAGAAAGAGGGTGTGATAACAGAGAAAGAAATAAAAGGAGAGGAAGAGAGAGAAAAAGACAGTCATAACAGAGAAAGAAAGTAAGAAAGTGAGAGTGATAAGAAAAAGAGAGAGAAAAAGGGAGTGAGAACAAAGAGAGAGAGAAAGAGATAATAGGGAGAGCAAAAGATGGATAGCAGATAGATAGATAGTGATAGCAGAAAGATAGAGAAAGGGTGAGTGAGTAATAACAGAGAGTGAGAGAGAGGGTGATAACAGGGAGAGAGAGAATAACATAGTGAGTGAGTGATGAGAGAGAGAGAAAGAGTTAACAGGGAGAGAGAGGGAGAGTGAGAGAAAGAGGGAGTGATAACAGAGAGAAAAGGAGTGACAACAGAGAGAAAGGGAGTGATAACAGAGAGAAAGGGAGTGATAACAGAGAGAGAGAAGGAGTGATAACAGAGAAAGAGAGAAAGATAATGAGGGAGAGTGATAACAGAGAGAGAGCAAGAGAGAAAGAGGGAGTGATAACAGAGAGAGATAAAGAAAGAGAAAGAGTGATAAGAGAAAGAGAGAGAGAGAGAAAGAGGGAGAAGGAGTGATAACAGAGAGAGGAGTGATAACAGAGAGAAAGAGAAAGAGGGAGTGATAACAGAAAGAGAGAGAAAAAGGGAGTGATAACAGAGAGAGAAGGAGGGGTAACAGAGAGAAAAAGATAGAGTGAGTTATAACAGAGAGAGATAAAGAAAGAGAAAGAGTGATAAGAGAAAGAGAGAGAGAGAAAGAGGGAGAAGGAGTGATAACAGAGAGAGAGGAGTGATAACAGAGAGAAAGAGAAAGAGGGAGTGATAACAGAAAGAGAGAGAAAAAGGGAGTGATAACAGAGAGAGAAGGAGGGGTAACAGAGAGAAAAAGATAGAGTGAGTTATAACAGAGAGAGATAAAGAAAGAGAAAGAGTGATAAGAGAAAGAGAGAGAGAGAAAGAGGGAGAAGGAGTGATAACAGAGAGAGAGGAGTGATAACAGAGAGAAAGAGATAGAGGGAGTGATAACAGAGAGAGAGAGAAAGAAAGAGAAAGAGTGATGAGAGAGAGAGAAAGAAAGAGAAAGAGTGATGAGAGAGAGAGAAAGAAAGAGAAAGTGATGAGAGAGAGAGAAAGAGTGATAAGAGAGAGAGAGAGAGAGTGATAAGAGAGAGAGAGAGAGAGTGATAAGAGAGAGAGAGGGGGCGTGATAAGAGAGAGAGAAAAAGAGAAAGATGGAGTGATAACAGAGAGCGAGAGTAAGAATGTGAGTGCTAACATACGGGCTGCTCCTGGCTGTAGTACTCGTTGGGGCGGATGTGGAGCTCCAGGGGCCGGGCGGTCAGCTGGTTAAACACTGGGGTGAGCTCAAAGCAGTTCTGGAACAGGGACACACGGGCAAAGATGTACAGCCCCAGCCTGGCTCTGGACATGGCCACCACCAACCGCCGCACGTCCCTACGGAGGACACCAAGAAAAAAAAACAAATGTTAGACGAAAATATGCCATGAGGGGATTATTATACCACAGAAATCTGGACCATGGCTGCTTCCTAAACATGACCCAAAGTGGTACATTTATTCCTATTAGATACAATTCCAAACATATTTAGTACTGTTGATACTTTGCAGCGGATGTCATCACCATTCCCTGGGGGTGTGACGCTAACTGGAGGTACTGCTCTGCCTGAAGCTTTCTTACACTTACACTATCTGAGCAGTTTCTGTTGAAAATGTGCTGTTTAAATCCATTTTGCATTTTTTCCTCCAGGCAAAGCAATGACATCTTCATGGAAACAAGAAATTGATGGAGCCTCCAACAAAAAAGTTACATAGAGCACCTTTAAAACTTCAACTTCTTCCTTGCTGATTTAACAAGTAGAAGTAGAAAAAACAATCGTAGTCTTAACAATTGCTGCTATCATAACACACTTATTTACAGCACAAATGAAGTTCAACCTAGATAAAAAAAAACAACAACTCTTCAACATCATAAAAATTCTGCCTATAATTTCCAAATTTGAAATGTATGATAAGAAAACTTGTGAAAAAAATTGTTATAAATTATGCAATGAAACAACAGCTCGACTCACAAGAGACACAGGATAATGAAGAGATATATGAAAAACAGTGTGGGCGGGTGATAATGAACTATGGTTTTCAAAGAGCAAAAGTAGACTGAGCTCTCCGGCCTAAATAGAGAGAAGAACTTCAGAACACTGGTATCCTACTTAGCTGACTCCTTAGCTGAGAGGAGGTTTTCCAATTCCACTGTAGAAGAATGTTATCAAATGTCAAATAAGCAAACAGCAGCCCACTCAAAAGATCTGGTATTTCCGGATTTACAGAAGTTATTAAGAATAAGTGCTGCAAGGCAAGTCTAATCAATCTAAATGAAAAGTGAACTTGATCTTGACTGAAATGAAAAGCAGATTATGTCAGACATGGTTTATTCTCCATAGATTTATTTAAATAGACTTCTATAGAAGTTATTTTTGGAGATCATTCCCTCTTTGGAAAGGACATGCTTTATAGGTGAGAAGAAAACACAGTTATTATCAGTGATAGGGCTATAAACTAAAGAAATTCTTGGTGGATTAAAAACATGTCCAGTGCAGTGATAAGTCGACTAAAAGGGAGTGAAGGGTGGTGCTGGTAAAGCTCTCAGAACTATTTAGTGTCTGTATGAATAGACCATGTGTCTGTCCTGGTTTTTGAGATGAAAAGACAAAGTTCCTTTGGGTGTCTGGTTTGTCACGGCACAGGATCTGTTAGGACCCCACTGAAGTGGTAAAGCTAAACAAACAGTCTATATACATATACACCCAAAACTCCTGATCCCACCAAGAAATGAGGGAAATGTTCCTGTGGTGGGACTGACTGGACCAGGCCTGACCTCTATGTTCTAAAGTTCAGTATCGCTGTGCTCTAGCAAACTGTGGAGTTTACCAGCACTGATGAAGACGAGTGGTGCTAAAGATTATGAGGAGTCTCCCAGCTGAAGAAACTAGAAGAACACCTGAGGTTCTACGCTGCTGTCAGTACCATCACATATTTTACCTTTAAAATAGCAAATACCTTAACAAATGACAGTACTTTTTCTAGACCCTGATAAACACACTTTTTAATCTGGGTTTGGTTTCTCAAATCTCAGGCAAAAGATGAAGAGCAAGGGCTGAACAAATGTGGAATAACATCTTAGACTAGAACAGTCTTACAGTATTTGATTTGGATCTGTTTATAAGAATAGTGTGATGTTTTTAGGTAATAACTGCAGCCTTTGCAATTGCGATTTTGATTCATTTTCAAATAATCTTTCAGCCAGACTTTGTACAATAGCAGAGACGAGGCGGCCGGGACGTTAATCTGATGTGTCTAAAAGTAGCACACTGCAGTACACAGATTCAAATATACAGTAAACTCCTCCAAATCACACAGAGGAGTCCACCTGAACACCACGCACACTAAGAGGATTAATTTCTGCAATATGCATGATGGACGTATGAATATTCACGCGGGCTTATGGAAATGTGGGCCGAGTTTGTAAATAGATGAGCGAGTCGGTATCTTAAACTGTGCGAATAAATTATAAAAATAGTGGAGGAGAGTGGTCTTTTCGGTGTATTGGCGTATGCAGGCTGAAGACGGTGTGATGTATCTGTGTGAGGGAGCGAGGGCTGCTGGGGATGTCACTGGAGAAGATTGGTATGAAGAAAAATGCAGGCCAGAGCAGAGAGCAGGGTAAAGGGGAGATGAGTGGAGGACAGAGAGAAAAGCATGAGGCAAGAGAAGATAGTCATACAACAGGATGGAAGAAAAGACTGAAAATTTCAACTCAGTTTTAGAATTGTGCATATATAAGTCGCACCTGAATATAAGCCGCACTCGTCCACGTCTGGAAGAACATTTTTCAAGTTTAGGCCGCCTGCTTTTATTGCCTCTGAAAGCGTTCGTCGTCTTTTAGCATTGAGTCAGTTTGTCGCTGTCGTGCATGTTGCCAAAAAAATTATCCATCCATATATTAGCCGCACCGCTGTATAAGCCACAGGGTTCAAAGTGCCACAAAAAAGTGGTGTCGTATAGTCCAGAAAGTGAAATATTTTTGATTTTTTGTTCCTAAATCAAGATTTTTCCAGCGATTATTTGTTTAGAGAGAAGGTGGGGCATCAGTGTTCATAAAATAAAAATAAAGCACAGATTAAATTAAAGTAGGTGATGTACCTTACAGTTGTCAACTCATAGACTGTATAACTGGGAGTATGACGTCACCCGTAGCGTTCGGTTGCAAACTAATGAAGCTAATCGAGGCTAGCAGTTAAAGAGGCTAATCTGCAAACAGGGACGATATATGGAAAGCTGAGACAGTGCCAATATGGAGCTGGTTTGGTGAATAATGTGATTTAAAATGTTCAAATTATAACATAATGATCCATAGGTGTCACGGATTATAATTATGTAACAGACACAAGCACAATAAGCGCTCTTTAATTCCATTATATTCTGCTGATTGTGGGGCCTTCAAGGATGTGCTCGTGACCCTACGGATAAGAATCACTGCATTTAAGAGCTTCAAAAGTCTACACACAGATACAGCAAGTGGGCAGAAGATGATGCAGCATCAAGATTAATCTCATGTTCAAAAATGAGCAAGAAAAAAGCCAAAAGATCGCATGGCTTTAGGAACATTTCAGAGTAAAATGACTGATATAAAGCGTAGATTATGTTTACTCTATTCACGATACTGAAACAAAAAAAAAATCCTGCAAAAAGAGCAAATTGTTTATATAATCTTTAAAATAAAAAAGTGATATTTATGCACTGCAGGTAGTATATATATCAATCATGATATTGCTGATGGACTGTGAAGATATCCGCTCTATAATCTTCTATGGAAATCAAAAATAAAATCTTTTTGAGTTCCAATATTAATTTTGAAAGCTTTAACAGGGTCCCCACTTTTTTCACTGACAACATTTTGTCCTGAAGTGAATTTTCCATGACTTTACAGCTCCTACATGTGTAGAATTGAGCTTTACTTTTAAGGTGAAATGTGAACTCTTTCCACTCACCTTATGGTATCACAGTTTTTGAACATTTCACATACTTTCAAAGCAAAGTTGCGTGGAGAGATACTAAAAATCCATGACTTTTCCAGGCTCGGAAAAGTACGTTTTCTAGGATTTACGTAACCGTGGGAACCCTGTTTTTTTTTTTTTTACCAAACATCAATCAATACCAATACAAAGACTAAAAATAAAATTTCCTTAAAACAAAAAGTAATGCAAGACAAACAAATCCAAATGTATTATTCGTCCCTCAAGTACCCATATAACTGACATGTAGTTGTAGTAAATTAAAGTTAAAAGATTGTGAGACTTTTTGATCCAACTACTGTCAGTAAATTGTTTTATTACATGAATTTATAGACTTTAATTACAATTATGAGTTTAATGTGGGGGCACTTCAGGCAAAACAATCTCCATGGAGGCAAGAAATTGATGGACCCTTCTCCAAAAAAAGTTACATATTCCTCCGATACCATATATGACAATCATCCGCAACAAGAAAACATCTTCATAGCTTTATTCTTTCATTATATTTACTACTGGATACATCACTTAACAACTCTACAAACCCAACAGGGATATTGGCTGAACTGTTATTTTGGAGCCAATACTATTGTTCTGGATCGTGCTACCTTTACCTCCAGGTCTGTCTGCTGTGTGGGAGCCTTGTTATCTCCGTTTGTAGCACAAGCTCTGGTGGTGATAAACATCTTGTACAGAGAGAGAGCTGTGAAGGCGAACAAGGCCGGCGTAATATTCAGTGTGAGGCTGCGATCCGGAGCCTGATAGAGACACAAGAGCGCCACAGAGATAAGCCACCCTCGCTGCACTCCTCCTGCCTTATCACAGACACTTCACTTCTTTTTCTGCCAGCTCAATGACACAGTATTTAACGCCGGGGAACACATTTAACAAGAATGTGACTGGGGCTGAGTCTGGAAAAATCTCAAATTGTGATTTTTCGGACAAGCGTTGCGATAAGATTTGCGATTCTGTTCACATTTTAAACTCAACCAGAACTATGAACTGACAAACTTATACAAGAATCACTTTCAGAGTGTTTGTACAGAGCTAAACTAAAGGGTTAGCAGCTTTTTTTTGTGATCCGTGGAGGGAATTATGTTACTTAAAAAATAAAGTTTTTCTGATTTGCTAATTTCGTCCATACAAATTGCAAACTATTAGAAAATTGTGTTCCTTGTGAGTACTAGAAAATTGGTCCTGCATTTTGGATGACGGAGTATCGAAGAAATTTGAGAAAAATGTAATTGCAACTTTTAAAAATACAGTATATCATTTAGAACAAGGGTCTCCAACCTTTTTCCTCTGGTAAGCTACTTTTACAAAACAAAAATGCCAGAGCTACTAGTTTTAGCGGTCACAAGAAATTTAGCAAATATAAGAGCCATGTCAACCCTTAAATTAGGTACAGGTAGGTGCCTATAACACATAAAACATAATCCATTTATTAGTGAACAAACTTGGGCATCATCACGATAGATCTACAATGTTAATAGGCACTTAATTACCGTAAATTCCGTACTATAAGCCACTACTTTTTTCTGGGACTTTAAACCCTGTGGCTTATAAAGGTGCGGCGAATATATGGATTGATTATTTGTTTGGCAACACAGCAAATGCAAGCAGAGAGTGCAGAAAACGCCGCTGTCTCTGCGATGAACACATGGAACTAGGGTTAAAATGAAGTTGCGGCGTTAGCTAACGATGCTGTCAGCACTAAAACAGTTTAACCCTGTGTGATAAAATAAGTGATGATTCTAAATGAACATTACTGAAGTCTTTCCCGTATGTGTTTAATGCAGGTGAGGAGTAAACTACGAGAAGAAACATCTCAAATTTCAGAAGCCAAACATCCACTCAGACCTGATCCATAACCTGCCCCCAGGAGAGTCTGAAATCTGCTGAAATCCTACGAGACTCCGACAAGATCCAAGACCCGACAGTGTCTCTTTGTGCAGGAGACATGTGCAGTAGAGACGGGGAGAGACGGGGGGATGTGCAGAGGAAGACACTAGTTTGATTGGGTTTTGAACAGTTATTTTACGCTTCATGCACACACCCTCCTCATGGAAAACACACCAAGAAACGCAGATGATGCAGCTTTTAAGTTCAAGGCAACTGATCTGAAGAAGAAGGACGTAGAGCTGCTGCTGTAAACTCAATGCAAAAAGACGACAAACACTTTCAGAGGCGATAAAAGCAGACGGAGCGAACTTGAAAACGTTCTTGAAGACATGGACACCTGCGGCTTATATTCAGGTGCGGTTTATATATGTACAACTTTAAAATTTAGTTGAAATTTTGTTGATGCAGCTTATATTCAGGTGTGCTCAATAATCCGGAATTTATGGTAATCAAATTTTACTTATTTAGCCCGATACATGTTCAAATCTTTTGACGAGCTACTTGAAAGAAGGTAGGAGAAACAGAAATATCTAGTTAGATAAAGAAATAAAGAAATATCTAGTTGATATTTTGATGGGCTATACACATTTTGCGCTAGACTTGAATCTCAACCAAGGCAGTTCCTGATCAACTTTTAAAATATAGTCAGAAAATAGAAAATAAATTATATATGATACTGAATTATTGAGATGATTAATTCTGGTCAATATCACCCATTATTTACATAGAGGGATTCATTTGTCTGGACTCATTCTCGCCATTTTTGCTCACAAACTCTTGAGACTCTGTTTTGAACAACTCTGGCTGAATCTTTTGCATTTAATAGGTTCCGCAAAAAGCAACCAATCAAAGGGCAGCACTGTGGTTTGTGCCGAACAAACCAAAACAAACATGGCGACACCAACAGACATACTTCAGCCTATTTTAGTAGAAGTATGCACTACTTTGTTAGTGAAAAACATGAAGAGGGAAGTGCCTTGTGGACGGGTAAGATGTCTGCGTTTTTCCCTTGACTGGATTTAACTAAAGTTTGATTTCTCGGCTTGTTGTGACGCTTCGCTCAATCAATGTCAAGTCTGAGTGTTCTGATCGCTGCTTCTGAACGCTTTCAGTGAGAGGCATCCCAGAATGATGTGTACAACTCCATTCAGAAGGCACTTTCTGTACTTTTCAACTCTGCAAACTGCCACTTCACTGATAAAACTAACAAATGAAGCAGGAATAAAAACACAAAAAAACACACACAACATTAAAGATGAAAACCTGTCATGCGCACTACTTTAAAAACAGAGAAAGCTCCCCATTCGCAGACAGTTTCACTTGAGGGTGAACATCTTGCAAATCCAGCGCGGTCTCAGCTCGGGTGAGAGTGGCAGGCTTAGGCGTGGAAAAGGACTTAAGCCACGATTGTCTGGTATTAAAGCGAGGAGAGCATTATGTGTGAAGAGCTCGCGCTGATCTGGAGGCAGCCCAGAGCACACAGAGGCCATTTCAGAACATATCAATTCAGCGGAATGAGCGGAGGAAGGGTTGGAGGGAGGAGGAGGAGGAGGAGATAAGGATGCAGAGCTGGAGAGGAAAGGAAAGAGGGAGGGAGGAGAAAAGTGTGGAGCTTAGGGACACAAAGTGAGAAAGAGAGTGAACTGACGGTTTGGGTGTTGACACAACTTCTAAATCTCGTCAAGCATAAAAACAAGTATGTGTATGTACTTCAGTGCTCTAAGCAGGTCTGAGGGATATGATACAGCTGATTTTTTGATATTTTTCGTGTTGCCGTGACAGATTATTGATAACTGACGGTGCAATATTGAAAAATTCCTGGCATATGGATTATACTGCGCCTTTGGCATCATGACCAGCCAGGGGAGTACACGGGAAAAGGTTTTTGCCATAGACTGTATAAAAAAGTGGATTTAAGAGAGTGTGACGTCACCCACAGTGTTCGGCTGCACTTAAACAAAGCTCGTGATGAAGTTGAATTTATTTGTTTGGAGGGTAAGCCCCTTGAGATGTGCCGCCAGCTCGTTTTCATCCTCACAGTCACAAAAATAGAAGACGGATACAGAAGGGCAGACAGCAGGTTATGGAAATTGAAATAAACAGACAAAACAAAACAATAAAATTAACACAAACACGGTTAGACTCGGAAAAAATTAAATCTGAACAAAAACTAAGACAAGTTCAAATATAGTCATAAAATACAAGAAGATAAAAAATAAAGGAATTAAAGAAATTAACGAGCGAATCGACGAGGAAAGATTGTTCCAATCAAATAGTGCTTTATATTTAAAAGGGTGTTTTCCAGTATGTTTTTTGACTCTAGTCAAAAAACATAGAAAAATATCTGATCTGTACGGTGTAAAAAGAGGATCTGAATGGAATTAAATGAATGGAACTGAATACTGTTTGAGATCTTCAGGATGACAGAGATGAATGTATTTAAAGATGCACTGCCAGACCAAAAAAAAACAAAAAGTCACGACCTGGATTTAACCGAGTGCTCTGATCTGGGGTTGGTGGAGGTTCAGGAACAGTTTGCGAGGTCAGCTGATACCTGAAGATACTGAATGACCAGATTATTCCATCAATGGACTTTCTCTTCCCTGATGGCACGGGCATAATTCAAGATGACAATGCCAGGGTTCATCGAGCTCAGATAATGAAAGAGGAGGTTCAAGGAGCAGGAGATGACATTTTCACACATGGATTGGCCAATACAGAGTCCAGACATGAACCCCATTGAGAATCTTTGGGATGTGCAGGAGAAGCTTTGCTCAGCGCTCACACTCGACCATCATCAATGCAAGATCTAGGTGAAAAATGAATGCAACACTGGATGGAAATAAATCTTGTGACATGGAAACAATCCCAGAGCGAATGCCATAATCAAAGCCAACGAAATATTAGAGAGTGTGACCCTTTTTTTTGGCCTGGCAGTGTAAATGAAAACCAATGAAGTGGGTGTCGGGAAGACGGTGTGAGCCAGGACAATTGGTGGTATGTCCCACAGTGGTTTTATTTAGCAAAATAGCTAAAGAAAACCCCCATGATCACATAGAGCGGGTTAATCCAAACATTTTAAGACCAAAATGACGAGGCCACAGCAGCAGGTACAGAGAGAGGCGACAATATTCTAATGTAATACAATTGGAGCCAAGGTCAGAAGAACCTCCTGCGAACTTCCTTTACGGAACGCGGCGGTTAGCACGTTAGCTATGTCCGTATACAGCCTATGGCTAACCCATGGGTATTATGAAATTGCACTGTGCTGTATTGCATTAAATATTCAAATCTAAACTAATGTAACAGACACAGGGGGACAGGAAAAGGCAAGCAAATTTTGGTGCCAAATTTTACATTACTATATTGCTCATCCCAAATTTTCTTTCAGCAAAAAACATCTAAATGCGATTTTTCTATTAGATTTGAAACATTAATTTAGTTTTAATAATAGGATTTTGTTGAAAGTTCACAAGAATTGGCAAAAAGGCTGACAAACTAATACAAGAATCACATTTCAGAACATTTGTATTGATCTAAAGTACAGGGTTAGAAACTTTATGCAGTTTAAAACCAAAGACGTTTTTGTGAAGGAAATTATAGTAGTACAAATTCAGCAATAGCAATTTCGATCATCTCGCAGCCCTAAGACCTACTTTATGTTTCCACAGCAGTTCAGCTAACAAGCCCATCGCTACAACACTATCTGGAGTAGCTTTTGTTCTGTCTTCTTCTTCTTAACAATAGTTTCTACTCTGCGGGACCATTAGCGGCAGACACCTCCTCAGACATGCTGCTGTCCCGAGAAGACCTCTACGCTCTCCATATTACCCCGGGCTCATGCATACTTCAGCACAAGAGATTTGCATTTTAGACACAAGTTAGTGGAGTTTCAAGGCGAAAGGGGAGGTGAACACAAAACTAAATCTGCTCTGTTAAAAATAAGTTACAAGTCGAATAGGGTTAAGCCAATTCTGTTTGTTGTTTAAAAGTTAAGAGAAAGAGAAAAAACATGGTGCAAAGTAAGCAATACAAGTTAACACTCAAAAATTACATTTTTAAGTATTGCAGAGTTTGTTTTAAACCACTAAATGATCTTAGTTTTTTATTAATTATGCCATTAAAGATAAACAACATCCTAAATGACTCAAAACGGATTCTTGTGAGGTTTTAGTCATGTTATTATACTGTTACCTCCTCAAAAAACATACCTGGAGTTGTGTTTTTTGTGTTTCAGTAACCTTTTATTACTATTTTTATTATTATTAATCCCCTGTCTAAATCTCCAAAGCTTAACATGCACTATTCCACCTTGTGATGACATGAAGTGGAAGGTTTCAGGTTATCAGCTACCTTTTAGTTTTGTTGAAATTGGAAATTCCAGAGCTGAAATCATCCAAATGATACTAATGGGATTAAATATGCCTAAATCATGTTAAACATGTGCAAATGAACACAACAAAACACAACTGCAGGTACGTTTGTGATGAGGAAACAACCTTATAGCATAGATCAGAAAATAGTATAAAGCCTTTTAAGAACAGACCAATCAGGTCTCTGCCCTTGCCCTTGGCTCTTGTTGGGGTTTGTATTTGGTGAACTGGCCCAGGACATAAGTGGAGACTTATGACTGACATAATTAAAATAAACACGGTGATATTAAGGCTTTTCAAATATGGTTTCCGTTTCTAATATCTATATCCAATATCGGGACAAATTTGAGTAAAAATACAGGCACATGATATTGTACTGTATTGTATTGATATTGAACAGTACTTTAAAGGTACACTGTGTAATTTTACTAGAGAGGGTTTGCAACCTGTTTGTCTCCATAGAGATGTTAATGCTTTGGTTTAATCTATTTTGCATTTATTTATCTACATCTCTTATTTATTGCTCAAAAATATCTTAAAAACATGAATTCTTACTGTGAGGGGGTCGCCTTTCCACAGATTTAACTTGTCATTTGGCTTACAAGTCTCCACAGAGATTCTTAAGTTTATGGCAATACTGAAGAACATTCTAGGCACATCTCCATGGAGACAGGCTGGTGAAGGAACCTCCAGTAGACAATTTACACAGTGCACTTTTGACTTGTGTTATGCCATGAAAAAAAAGTTAAAAAACAAATCATGTTTTCTTCACTAAACTGAACTGAACTGAATCACTGTAACTTATGGCTCTGTCCTCCTGTCCAAAGTGATGTGCACACAATGTCATTTTACTGTCATTGAATTAGTGAAACAGTTGACGTGCTCTTACCTCAGATGACCCACGGCTTTGGTGCGCACCAGAGACAGGATGATGTAGTCATTCTGCTGACCCTGGAACCTGTCCACTGTGGTCACCTGTCACACACACACATACACACACACGCAGGCGATTACACAACATAAACAAAACAATGCTAACCAGGCCAAACATGCACCGCAAAGTCACATCAGCAGCTGATAATGCAAAACACTTCAACTTTTAACAATGGTACAAGCTTAAAACGATTTCCCCATCCACACATACTGAAGTAATCAGATTAGTCATCTCCTTCCAAACAGGACTGAACGCTCAGTTCCAACTTTATATATAAGCGACTGAAAACAAAGAGCAACTGTGTATTATGAATTACAAATAACACGCATTCTTGTGGCTTAAATACCTTTTTAAACATGCTTCTGTATCTTGAAATAGTGCCTGCGTTTGGAAAACACTTTATAAACAGGATCATGGATGAGTGTGTAAATAAATTGAATAAATTAAATGATATATTATTAGGGTTAGGGTTATTGTTGTACCAAAATTGACAGTACATATCGGCAAATCTTATCAGGCCATCAGTTTCTTTGCGCTCTAAATAATCGCCATGAAAAAATATACTCCATCCCATATTCATTACCTGTGATGCAACAATCCACAAAAAATGAATAATAATTTATGGATTAATAACATAGGGGTGAATGAAGCAAAATACAACTCCAGGTATGTTTTTAATAATAATGCATTACTGTTATATAGCACTTTTCCAGATGCTCAAAGTACCTTTACAATTTGGCGCATTATTCCTTCACTCCATACCTGGTGATAAACTACTATTATGCACACACGACTTTCATACTAGGTAATGTGTCTTGCCTAAGGACGCCACAACAGGTTTTAACACTGGTTCCCCACTGTGGCACCTGGAATAACCACCGATCAAAGCACCTACGAGGCCCGGCCTTGCTTAGCTTCTGAGATTCTGAGGAGATCAGGCTTTGATAAAGAGGTTTGACCATGGTTTGGATATTTTTGTTTATTTTTTTGGTGAGGGAACATCTTGTCCATGTTGAAATGACCATGCCTCTTATTTGTAACTCAGCTCAAAATTACAATCTGAATGGTTGCAAATAGTACATCGCAAAGAACGCAAATTATTTCCGCTGAATACTTGTGCCCAGTGTGTATTTTCTAGTGTGTTTGTGAAAAGTGTTGAGGAGCTGGGCACTTTTCCTCCTTCACGTGTCCTTTATGTGCAGAGGAGCGCAGCTTGTGTTGTCTTGTTGTATCCGTTATCGCTGCGGGCCATGTGGACAGCCAGTGCCACTAAACCGGCTTAGAGGGCATTTGTGAGCCCCGGCCTCTTACCTGGGCCCCGGGGGACGGTGGGCGGAGGGGCCAGGGCATGGAGACGCTACACTTTGGAGGAAGGATTGTTCTGTGGGCGAGGGAGAATGAAAGAGGAGCGCCAGGAGGTGTTTTTCGAAGCCCCGGCAGAGCGGTGTCAGCCGGTTTGCTTTGAGAGCGGAGTAATCCTGTGTGAGAGGAGCGGGCTGGAGGCACGGTGTGAGACGGCTGAAAAGGATTCTCTCAACTTGACAAGACGGAGGGCACAGAGCTACACTGCTTTTATGTGTGCTGAAGGCTGTTCTGTTTACAATGGCTGAACCTTTGTGTGTTTTTCTTTACGGTCTTAAAACCTTCCCACGTTAAAAGTGCACGGCGTTGGCTGCATCATTTTGGGATTAAAAACTTCACTTCACGGATATCATAGTGATTAGGGATGCACCGATCCAGCTTTCTCAGTTCCAATACAGATTCTTTGACTTTAAGCTTCTGCTGATACCCGATATTAACCGATACCAGTGTAAGAACGTGTCTCTAATTTCCTTAAAGGCGCTTAAACCTGGTTGTTTCTATGGTTATGCAATTGCTCTGGCAGTAAACAGCTAAACCTTACATTTATTCAATTACAGCTGGGTTTATAGCTCAAAAATACCTAAAAAAAACCCAACATTCTGACTGTGAGCGGGGTCGCCTCTCCACAGATCTGACCTCTAATGTTGGTCTCCACGAAGATAGAAAGGTTTAATACTGGACTGAAACATTAAAAATCATTCAGTCAATCTTCATGGAGAAAAGCATTTGACGGACCCTCTACCAGAAAAGGTTCAAACCAGGATATCAAAAGCGTTATAGTGGAACCGATATCCGATACCGCCTCTGTTCAATCCCAGTATCGTATCGTTGCATCCGTAATAGTTATGTCCTTGTTATGTCACGGCAGCTTTTGTTTTATAGCTGCAATGCTGTGCTCTGTTTGTCCTACTGTCCAAATGATGCAAACGCAAGGTTTTGGAAGAGAAAGTTTGCGTTTTAACAAAGCCAGAACACTGCAGTTTATTTGTCTGACGAGTCCAGACTGATCTCTCCCTGTAGTTTTTATACAGATGGATATCAGTCTGGGCCCCACTCCCTCTGCTGTGCCTGGAGCCAGATTCAGACAGTACTCTCCAACTGGCCCGTCAAAATAATTACTACTGTATATGGACTCATTCAATATATGATAGATGGAAATGTATTTTTATTGTTTCATATTTTTTCAATATTTACAGTATCTTGTGAACATTTTCTTTGCATGTTTTTTTTTTTTTGAGTTTATGATATAATTTGAGCTAAAGAAGATCGAATTCATGACTTCTATGATTTATTACAGACGCAAACTAAGTAAATGGTCCGATTTTCATATAGCGCCTTTCCAGCTTCAAGGCACTCAAACTGGTCACCCATTCACACACACGTTCACACACCAGTGTACACAGACACTGGGGGAGAAGAGGGTTAAGTGTCTTGCCCAAGGACACAACAACAGCATTTATCTCTGGGGATCTGGCTGCTCAACCAATGATGTTTATGTCGAGAGTAGGATTCAAACTGCCAAACGCAGTATCTACGCTCTACCGACCCTCTACCAACCTTCTACCGACCCTCTACCAACCTTCTACCAAGCATCTACCAACCTTCTAACAACAGTCAACCAACCTTGTACCAACCATCTACCGACCCTCTACCAACCTTCTACCAAAGCTCTGTCTACTCTCTCAGATTAACAGTTTGTTGCTTTGCTCACTGAATGTGCAGAAATCCATTATGCTTTTCAGTCTCCTGTGACAATTTTTTCTTCTTTTTTCCTTGTAAGCAGCCATATTTGTTTTGATACTGGATAATTCTCCAGTCAATCACACCCACATGACCAGACTCACATCTTTGTTAAATATTTAAGAAGTGTGTATTCTGGATCCCGAGTGAACCAAAAACAAACATGACGACGTCAACAGATTTACTTCTCGTCATCTATTTTAGCAAAAACTATTTAGTGGAGAGGGAAGTGCTTTGTGTATTTGTGGACAGGTAAGACATCTGTGCTTTCCTCGCAAATGGATGTAACTTGATTTTTTTGTCGCCAAGATTTATAAATGTGCAGAACTTAACTCAATCTACTGTGAGCCTGGCTTAAAGTTCACCATGTTACTTTTCCGGTGGAAGGCCTGTCAAATGCTTTTCTCCATGGAGACGTTCATTCCTGTCTGTAATGTTTCGCAGTATGACATTAAACCTTTCTATCTTCATGGAGACCAAACCAGACCAAGTTACAGGTCAGATCTGTGGAGAGGCGACCCTGCTCACAGCCAGAATGTGTTTTTTTCTAGGTATTTTTGAGCTATAAAACCAATTGTGATTGAACAAGCACAAGGTAGAGCCATTTAATGTCACCACTGTGGAACATTTCAGGCAGAATAAAAGCATTTGACGGACCACCTACCAGAAAAATTACATCAATCACCTTGAGTTGAATGAGTATAAAGTACAAGGCTAATATTACCTACACTTACCCAACATTTTGCATCAGTACTGTACAAAAATCTCGCCTATAAGCAGGAATAGCACGGTTTGATTGGGGCGGTGCTGTCTGGACGTAACCCTCACAGGTCACTCAGGGATAGGCCGGCACTCTAATGAAGCCCCAGCATGCTCTCGTCGCCATGGTGACCAGCTGATTGGTGCTTCAGTCTGGACTTAACAGGGACTAATAAAAACACAGTGCTTTTTATTGACTCGAGGAGCTGTTTAAAAATGGTGCAAATGGTCTTCAGAAGCATTACAAAACTGCTGTAAATATAGGAAATATAATGTGATCAGATCTGCTGTGTTTTTTTCCCTTTACTAAAATTGTTATAATGTTTTAAAATCTATACTGTAAAATAATCAAATACAGACATCTCTAGTTTTTTTCTTGTCACTGTGTCCTGATGGGCTTCACATTTACATTGCTGTTTTTAAATTTGGAACTAAAACTTTATGTTTTAATAATAAACTAAATTTTTTATAGAGGTTCATAGGAATTAACATTTCAGAGAAGACTCAAATAATAAGGATGGTTGCAAGACAAAAATTATCCTGTGAGATTTTTTCCATATTTAACTTACATCTCTAACAATTCCAAAGAGCAGTGCTGGAGGCGAAAATATGAGATCAAATAGCAAAATTAAAGTTAAAGTTTAATTGGAGACTCAAAGATATATATTAGGAATTATATTAAAATCTCATGTCGTCTCATGGACCCAATGTCGAATTTTGTCTTGTGCAAACGGTCTTATCCCATCTGGATCAAATACTCATCACTACAGACCCCAGGTGTTTCAGAATATGTTTTTAAACCTTTTACTTAGTAAACGTGATATTTTATTGTGAATTAGGTTGAAAAAATAACTGCAATCTTTGCCCTTTGCCAATAGTGACTGAATCAAATTTGAGTGCTACATCTCGCATCTCTATTAAAAACACTATTACTATTAATAAACGCTGTATTGTACATTATATTGTTGGAGTCATTCCACAACGATAGTCTGGGAAGAGGAAGGACTCTATAGGGACTCAAGTGACGTGCTTCTATATGAAATACAGTTTTGATTAAATTACCCTGTAGCAGCATTATACCTACTGTTATTACACTTCTTACACTTGGAACCGAGTTACCAAGAATAACTAACATTTGGTCAGAAAAAACACTTTCTTAAATTCATAATCTGCACCAAAAGTTGTGGAGACTTGGATGTTGGATTTTTTTAAGTTGTACCAGATGGATTTGAAAACTTAAAAGCTTTGACAAGCAAACTTACAGTGCAAAGTTACACTACCAACAACCCAAGAATAAAGTACCCCTAAATGTATCACTGTAATGTACTATAGTGGTTTTATTGGTGGATTGAGAATGGCACATTGGTCACATTTACATGATGTTGAATTTGAAATTAACTGTTCTGAATTAAATAGTTCTGAATTAAAATATTCTATTTCGAGTTTACAAACAATAATTTCGAATTGAGGTTTCCATGGAAAAAACGTTAAATCTCCTTTATTTAACTGGGCTCCGGGCTCTATCCTCACGCTTTACGTCTGTGAGCCGAGGAGGAGGAGAAGGGTGAAGAAGACGAACTGAATTAACGTCCGCTCTACCTCAGCCCACTCCCGCTCCACACAAATCCAAAGATTATTTTTAAGAAGAATAAACGTTTACATGAACAAGGAATAAAATAAATCTGCTTTAAAATCAGAATAAACCACCCACTTACTTCAGAATTAAGTATAATTGCGAATAGTCATTTTCATTAGGAATTAAGTGTTTACATGGTCATGATTTCCATTAATTTTTACCCATTTTAGCCATGAAACCCAACCAAAACACCACGAAAAGCCGTACTTTGGCAATCCAAGTAATTTTCTTAATGTACTGTATATCTCCGTGGTCTTGTTGCCGCGGTGAACAGGTGCAACCCCAGAGGCAACAGTATGGCCCTTCTCTCCATCAGCAGTAGAGTCAGACCAGAGTCAGGTCACACAACGCATGGGCAGATATGGAAATACACAGCAACATGGTCACGACACAGTACACAAACCACAAGAGGAAATACTGAGAGGACACAACTAAACATGCAATAAACAAATACAGATACATGGTTAAAACTAGGGGTGGGACGAGATTTCCACAAGACGAGACACGAGATTAAATCAAGACGAGATTTTAACTTTGTTATAAATAAATTGTGAAATCTATTTCCCAATTTTAGCCTCACCATTTTTGATTTAGCGCATTTAATATTTCTTCATTATAGCTTTTTGGCACTACGGCTTCTCAAAAAATGTAACTTATCAGTACTTAACTCAATTTGTTATCCAATCTAAACGTAAAAATGGGTGAAAACAAAAAAATCACAAGATCATTTTCAGCATGTGCGTACAGTCTTGAGGCAATTTTGTCTCACGAGATCTTGTCCAAACCCTGGTTAAAAACAACTCTTCAAAATGAGGCCGCTTAAAAAAAGTATTTTTAAAGGGCACAACAGAAAAGTGAAATGAACAATTTCATAATAATTCCCCACATACTTGTAGACCCTCTGACCTCCAAAATTTTTTTTCATTATTATCGTTATTTTGCATGTTTTTTGTACTTAAAGTGTCAAATGTTCATGTGGTGCGACCGTCTGCCCTTAACTAATGATTCTGAAACTTCTTTAAAATGACTCTAAATCTAATCACATTTATTTTCTTTCTTTTTTGTCATATTTTCTGACTTGTTTTTACTCCCACATGAAATTTCAGCTTTCATGAATAGACATTTCCCCCATGATATTCAAACAATTGTTTTTACCCACATGAAATTTCAGCTTTCATGAATAGACATTTCCCCCATGATATTCAAACAAATACTGTCCAAGCGCGTCTATTTTTTTCAAATCTCACGTTTTCATGTTTTCAAATCTCAATCTCATGCTCTAAATAAACAAATTTTGCGTTCTACCCCGTCTTTAAACACAAACACGGCGGCGTCCCTTCAGAGCCTCATTAAACTGCTCGCACTGAAGTTCTGGAGCTGCTGACATTTGCCAGTTTTTGGATTATGTCATAGTTTAAACTGAGAGTCTCACTGTGGACCAAGCTCTGAGACTCTGCCCTTTCAGCTCTCTACTCCTCCTCTACTTCTTCTTTCTCCCTCTGTCTCCCTTCCCAGACCTCTATCTCTGACTCTCTCTCTCTTTACTCAAGTTGGAGAACGGTTACTCAAATCTCAAATATATTACTCAAGTAGAAGTACAATTTTATACCTCTCCTGTCTCTTCCCTCTCTCTTTTTTCTCCCCTTCTTACTCCTCTATCTCCATCTCCCATCCCCCTCTCTACTCCCTCCATCTCCTTCAACAGTTCCCCTCTATCTACTTCTGTACCTGTCTTTCTCTCTCCTCTTCTCCCTTTTTTCTCTCCCCTTCTTTCTCTACTTCTTCATTCCCCCTCTCTCTCCTGCTTTCCCCCCCTTTTCACCTCCATCTCCTCCCCTTCTCCCTCATTCTTCTCTCCAGTTCTCCCTTCTCTTTCTCTCCTCCCTCTCCTTCTCCCAGACCTCTCTCTTTTCCCTCTCTCTCCCCTTATCAATACTTGTTTCATCTCCTCCATTCCCTCTACTCTCTCTCTTTCCTGTTCTCCTTCCTCTCCCTCCTCTTTCCCCTCTCGCTCCTTCCCCAACCCTGTTTTTCTACTCTGTCTTTCACTTTTTTGATCCTTCTTTTCTTTCCTACTCCCCCCTCTCTCCCCTTCTTTTTCTCTCTCTCCACTTCTCCCTCATTCTTCTCTCTACTCTTTCTTTCCTCCTTCTCCCTCACCTTCTTTCTCCTTTTCGATACTTCTCCCCTCTCCTACCTCTCCTTCCTCTCTCCTTCTACCCTCTCCCTCATTCTTTTCTCTCCTGTTCTCCCTTCTCCTTCTCTCCTCCCTCTCTCTCTCTCCTTCTCAATACTTCTTTTTCTCTCTTCCTCTCCCTCTCTCCTCTTCTCACTCCTCTCTCCCTCCCTTTCACTCTCTCCTTCTCCCACCCTCTCTCTCCACTTCTCAATCATTCTTCTCTTTCCTGTTCTCCTTCCTCTTTTCTCTTCTCCTCTCCCTCCCCTTTTCACTCATCTCTCTCTCTCCTCCATCCTCCCCTCTCTGTACTCACTCTCTCTCTCCACTTCTCCCTCATTCTTCACTTTCCTGTTCTCCTTCCTCTTTTCTCTTCTCCTCTCCCTCCCCTTTTCACTCATCACTCTCTCTCCTCCATCCTCCCCTCTCTATACTCACTCTCTCTCCCCTTCTCCCTCATTCTTCTCTCTCCTGTTCTCCCTCCTCTTTCTCTCTCCTTCCCAATACCTCTTTCTCTCCTCCTTTCCTCCATCTCTCCTTCTCCCATCCCTCTCTCTCCACTCCTTCTTTCTTCCCTTCTTCAATCTTCTATCTCCTGCTCTCCTTTCTCTTTCTCTTCCCCTCCTTGATACTCCTTTTCTCTCCTCTTGTCCCTCCTTCCCCACACACATCTGTCTGGTGTCGGCGTTGGCCCTCGCTCCGTCTCTGAGGCTTTTATGGTGGAACTTTATGGGACATTTAACACGAGGCTGTGGGCTTACTGTCACCGCGGCCGTATACGACGTGATTAACAGAGCGCTGGGTGCAAATACCGACAATACTCACACATCATGGAACAGCATCACAAAAGCAGTTCTTGTTTAGCAAAAAAAAGCAGGTGTTCAGTAGGAATTGTGTCCAGTTCTTCCAATTGCGAGGTTTTCTTCCGCTATTCTTATAAAACTTGTCGATGTAACGGCCCATTTGTTCAGAGTGCTCCATAGAAGGTGGTTTTGGCTCCCTTCCAGGGGTCATTATCAGTTTACAGGATTTAAATCCATCTTCCGCACGATAGAAATGGGCATAAAAGACACTTTGGACTAGGGCGTGAAATCAGCACTAGAGAAGAAGGTTAAACAAAGGCTAAAAACGACAGCTAGATGTAGGCATATGCTTTGTTAAGGCAATCTACGCAGTGAAATGACCTGGACGACGAAGATGGATTGGCCTTTTACGGCGCTCTGCAAGATGAGGGGACTACTTTATGACATCAGCAGGTGGAATAAAGTGGTTTTGAGGACACTGTCACTATATTCATTTTTGTGTCAAGATTATCCTGATTTAAAACGTTAAAATAATGTTATAATTTTGTTTCCTCATTGCAAACAGACCTGGAGTTGTGCTTTCATTCACACATGTTTAACACACAAACCTTGAGTTCTTCTTTAAGAATCTCCAATACAAGAAGTGCTCCACTGTTTTTTTAAACTCCATACATCTTCACTAGAATCACTTTGGATGATTTCAGCCCTGGAATTGCAATCGCTACTAAACAAAAAGTAATATGTAGCTATTAACTTGAAAACTATCGCTTCGTAACATCCTAAGGTGAAACAGAGCAATTTAAGCTTTTGAAATGTAGACAGATTAATAATAAATAGTTACTCAAACATGTGAATGAAACAAAACACACCTTTGGGTATGTTTTTGAGGAGGGTTAAAGCTCACAAGAGACAATTTTGTGTATGACCAACTATGAATGTGACAGTTTTGTGAAAAACGTAGCGCAATTGTGACATAAATATCCAAATACAGCCACACCTTTTACCTCATGATTCTATTTTACGATGGCCCTTATGGCTGCTTTAAATCACCCTGTCAAGTATTGTTTTTACCCCAGAATATCTCGGGATAAACAGTGTGCTGGTACCTTGCTGGGCTGTCCGAAGTACGGGTTGGTGCCACAGCGCTGGTTGATGACGTCTCGGATCAGGTGCTTCTGTCCGTTGTACGTGGTGAGGATGCTGATGCGCTCGGCGGGGTATCCCAGCAGACGCATGTACATGTACAGGGCCACGACATACTCCGCCTCGGCAAGGTTCTGCAAAAAGACAGAGAAGAATGTAAGAAGAACGACGTAGAGAAGAGATTAGAAAAGGACTCTAAATCACACATATTATGCATGGTTTAAGTCGAATCTAAAGATACTTTTGGTTACCTTGGAGTAAGTTTTTAACATTTTTCAAGTTAACATTTTATTCATTTGAAAAACACACTTGATAATCGAGCCATGAGTTTGTCGTGAACACAACTTGACTGCAAAATGAGTCCAGTGAATGTTTATTGACTTAAAACTGAGCCGAAGAAGCAGTATTTTTTATCTGTGACGCAACAATCCAAGGCAACATATATGGAATCTTATCATGGTCTATGTAGTTCCCTCAGTTTTTTAGCTAATGCTGCACCACGGCGAGGAAAGTTTATTTGTACCGCACAATTTTTAAAAAGTAATCCAAAGAAAAACATTAAAATCACAAAGAAAGGCATTAGAATCACAATAACTATTCATTTAAGCAAAGAGACTTCTAATTTGATATATTGCGATGGCCAACAACACTATTTTGAGATTTTTGACGATACGATATAATGATATTTCAGTTATAACACACATTTTGCTTTGAAATTAGACACAAAAATATAAAAAAATCATAATACATCTAAAGAAGCTAGATCTTTTACTTTAATGCGTCTAAATTCAAATGAAGATAGTGAGTTAACCAAGCTCCTGTGCTCACTATTGAACACGAGATGCACCGCTGGCTGTGTCCTTCACGAGGCGACCAGGAAACAATAGCGCTCACATCATCTGCATTATTTATCCACTTTCAATTAGCCCTCCACTACACCCTCGGCTTTACTGAGAAGATCTGAGACTTGCCGCTAGTTCCGGTCTCTGCACCAGTAACCAACAAAACATTCGACTTGATTATCGTGCAGTGTCTGTGTATGATTTGCTTTGGTCTGATTAAACCAAGAAAATTGTTTTAGCATTTGAGGAAGTATAAGCAATGTGAAACCAAAGATGGAATCATATTTCTGGTTCAAAATCCAGTTGACCTACTAATATTGTATGGAGTATTGTCCTAAAAACTGAACTGGCTACTTTATTTGGCAATATAAACACATGTGGGTATGAAGAAATATTAATTAATGTGTCACGATTACATGTAATTTGTAATCTGTTATCGGAACAATTAAAAGCCCTTACATGTACAGTAGGTTAATTACGATTTAATTTTTTTTCTCACATAATCAATAATCATGGTAATTTTTAAATCTCAAATATTTTCTAAACTTTTTTCAATATCAATCCCTTAAATTTGATATATTATGCAAAATGTCCTACTTTTAATCGTGTTATAATGCTGTTACCTCCTCAAAATTAGACCTGGAGTTGTGTTTTATTTCATTCACATATTTGACTAACCCTTTATTATTAGTCTGTCATCTCCAGAGCTCAAAATGCTCTGTTCCACCTTGTGATGTCATGAAGCGGTAGTTCAAGTTAGCTACTTTTTACCTTTTGTTCAGTAGAAATGAGCAATTCCAGGGCTGAAATTATCCAAATAATTCTAGTGAAGGTGTACGGAGCACTTCCTGTATAACCACATGACATCACAAAGTGGAAGTGGAGTGTTTTATATTTGAGAGAAACCAAAAAAATTTTAAATAAGTGTGAATGAAACAAAACACAACTGCAGGTCTGTTTGTGATGAAGAAACGTTATAATTAGGGGTGGGACTTGATTAAAAAAAAAAATCTAATTACAGGCTTTGTAACAATTTATAAATTTTATTCCTGAACAGTTTGCAATAATTACTCCTTTGTCAATACTAGTTTTTTCTTGGTTTTTTGGAGTGTTTTTTTGGGAGAAATTTATCATCCAGCAGACCCAGAGCGCTTTCATGCTCTAGCATAATATTTAAAAAAACAGCGTAATATAGGCTTTTTAAATCTGACATGACTTCCACTGTAATGCCGAAACACAAATGCACTGAAAACTGTATCTTGTTTACCCACCGTGGACCTGTAATGAAACTCGGAACGCCAGCTATTCAGCTAACTCAATTTCTTACCATCTGCGACTATTTACCGATTAGCAGAGATGCCCTAACGCAATCTGAGTCAATTTGTGGTTTTCTTTTGGAAGCTGCTGCGCTGCGAAGAAGACGATTGGTGGAATATTTCTCTTTTTTTCAAACAAGAACCGTTATTTAATTCACGGGGGTTTTCTAGTGTCACAAATAAGGCACTTGTTCAATCATTATCAAGTGGCAACAACAGATTACAAAAACAGTACAGCTATATTGTATAAGCAGCTCTTAAGGTCAAGATAAGTCTGCTGTGTACGGTGTGCATTGAATTATAAAGTGTTTTATTGTCCGGGAATAAGAAAGTGCGAGTTTAGCACGCTAGCTGTTGTGAGATTTACTGCTCTGGTCTCTGAGAATTGTGAAAAGCTCTTATAAACTCATCATGGTAAATAATTATGAAGCTTGAAATGTGTAGTGAGTAAGTGAGGAATAACTTTGGACCACTGGAAACTGTTTCAAATGAACTAGTTCTGTTTTATGCAAGTAAAAATCAGGCAATGTGCCTTAAAAATCTAAAAATCACAGTTTGATTTTCGCTTTTGTAGCAAGTTTTCTGTAAAATCAAGCTTAAACGATGATAAATGCACGTATAAAACAACACACAAACGGACATTGAAGTGCTTTGAAGTGCTGCCAACCTCGCATCCATATTTATCGTATTTATATTTGCCCCTCCAACCTAGAAAAATTGGTTGCCATAACGACAACAACAAGGTCAGCCCCTGCCCACTGGAGTCTGAGCCAATAGCCACAGGCTGGTCAAGAACCGAGGAAGCACAGAGGGAAGCTTTAAAGAGCTTTACGCTGAGAAAACAACACCCTCTCAGAGTGAATGATCGCGTTCAGAAGCCAACATCGATTTTGCACTATTTTTATTATGTAATCAAGGTTACACATCTGACCCCTAATGAGGCATTTGGCTGCGTATGCTAATCTGGGAGTGTGAAAAACTGCAGTAAATGAGGCAGAGAAGCACACTGAAAAAACACTGATCCAGATACTCTTTTAAACATGTTTCTGGTCACCTTGGGATACGTATTTCACATTTTCTGACTTAAAAAAATGTCTGCTTTTGGAAAACACACTTTATAAACTACACCTCTGTTTCCAATGACGTATTTAGGCACTGGAGGTACCTCTGCTGTCAGGTATGTATAATGAAAAAATAAACAAACATAGCACTAATGCGCCAAAAGAGCTATATACTACTTGCAAACCATGTACTAGTTGTTTTTTTTGCGCACCTAGTATTTTTATTTTCTTCCACTTTCGCCAGAATTGTATGAATCACTAAAATAATGCCACTACTGTTAGGTATTCTTTGCTATACCTATGAAAAATAATCAGTTTTATTTTAAAAACAGCTTAATTTCTCAATTTGTCATAACATTTTTTTGAGCCAAATACAGTTTACGACAAATATTGTACAGGATCGACAGCATTCAATGCTTTTTGGTATATAAAAGTTCAAATAAAAATAAATCACACAAAAGCAACAGCCTGAGGAGGTACATATATCTTAAGTGAATTTGTAGATGTTTCTCACATAAAAAAAAGTTAAATTAGAAAAAAATCAATAAAAGGTCACCACACATTATTAAATAACTATCCTTTAACAAATATTGTATTCTTTCTAGATAAGTAAAATATATATAATATTATGGTTCTGATGGTTTATGGCCTTAAAAATAGTGGTAAAAAAGGTGTGTAATTCTATCTATGACGCAACAAAAAAAAGTGTGGACGAAACAAAATGCAACTCGAGGAATGTATTTGATGGTGGGACAATGATAGAACATGGCTAAAAGTGTATATTTTGCTTTAAAAGTATCATTACGATTGTCCAGTTGTGTCCAATCCAATTACTGCGAGAAGAAATATTGTATGAAATTGTAACTCTGTGGCATTCCTAAAACCAAGAAACATGGTCATTTAACTAAACTATACGCTCCTATCTACAAATATACAATAAAGAGAACATCTACATGCACTTAAGCAGTACTAGCATTATGTACTTGTACTGTGCAGTGTAAGAACAGCACAAGTCACACTGTTTGTTTGGTTAAGACAAATTCGGTAGGCGCCAGCTCCAACTGCTCCTCGAGTGTCCAATTTATCAGAGTGGTTTGCCAGGGATGTCCGTGTGTGTGTGTGTGTGTGTGTTATCATGTGGGAGGGGTGGTGGATGGAGGGGGCAGTTCCCTGGAGGAGGCTGAAAATGGCCCCGTGCAGAGGAGACGAGCTCCATGTGACCTGCAGGAGCCTGGAGGAGGGCGTGTGCTGTGGGTTTAAGTACAATGGTGGACTGTGGGGGTGATCACAACAGGCCTGTGTGACCGCTGGGAATACACTTTTATTATGGCAACACTGTTATTGAACTCTGACCGTGTGAGTGTGTGTGGGAGGAGAGGAGGGAGCGACGGGGAACACTTCTGGGAGTTGAAGGCAGGCATTAAAGGCATTAGTAGCCTTTAATGTCAGCCAAAGCAACTGTTTTTAAACTGTCAACTGTGAAACTTAACGCTAAATCGTGTATAGTGTTCCCTCGTTTATCGCGGGGGGTTGCATTCTAAAAATAACTTGCAAAGTAGTCAGCTTTATTTTTACCATTATTGTATATGTTTTAAGGCTGTAACTAACCTCATCACTCACTTTATACACTTTTTGCAGACAGGAACTCCATCCTAGCGGCTGAGTTGTGCAGTTTTCAGTAGTGATCTAGAGGGCCGAGTTGTGCCCCCTTGCAAAGTCTGACTGTGGGGAGAATAGCGGTGGAAAAAGTCTAGGGATGTTTTTTGGTCCTAGACTGGCCCTGCTGCAAACATGCAGCTCTTCAGAGTCCCACTTCTAGCAATCAAACTTGTATGTAAATATGGAGGAGACTGACTGACAGTGTCTACAATCCCCTAGCCAATCAGGACACAGAAAATGCACATTCATACGCTGTAAAAAATAATGCAAAATTGCACACAAAAAAAAACATCTGTGAAACAGTGAGGCTGCGAAAGGTGGACCGTGTGATAGCGAGGGACGACTGTATACAATTTTGTGGCAAAAAATGTGTTATAATGGCATTGTCTACTTGAGACAATACAATATATATCATGATACTAAAACATGGGACGTTATAGTGCGAGTTATCACTAATTACTTCTAATAATACAGTCAACCGCACCTTCACAACAACACAATTATGAAAATAATTTATAAAAATGTTTAAATAATCAGAATAGTGAATCTAATGCATTTTTGTGAAAAATATTATTTAAAGAATCGATTGAGATGCATTTTGAATCGATTTGAGAATTGTGCTTTTAAGTATCATGATAAATCACTGAACACTGAAATTGTTTTCTCACAACCCTCTCGTCTACTACTTTAGGCATCTTGAGTGCAGGTTAAGCTAATTTGCAGGTTTGTGGTCAAAAACAGTAAAAACATGTGCTTACAGTGGCCACAGCAATCACAAGTACTATGTGACATCACACTGTACTGCCATAATTAAACCTAAGTGTGTGTAATCAGAAGAAGCAGAGTGTAAAGTGCAGACGCGCACACCTCTTTAGTGCTGTTTCAGACAAGTGCACAAGCAGTCTGGTTAAAGGGCAGCTTTGGGAAATAATTGGACATTAGACTGCAGAATTGTTAGGGCATGGTTAGCAAAACAAAGCTCGTGCACATTAGCAACAGCTACTCAACAGCTTTGAAAAACAAACTAAAAACAACAAACTCTCCACAGAAAAAGCACTCATGATCTTTGAATTATAACTGTTCCTCACAAACTTCAAATAATTTAACAAGAGGAAAGGGAAAAAATGTGGTAGCATATTTAACCATGAATTATAATTATGTGAAAATGATGACACAGAAATCCCTTCTAATCTACATGATATAACTCACTGGACTGTCAGAAGATGAAGTGGCGGTATTATTGTTCTAGGGGCTGTTTGAAGTCAGCTGAAACATATTTGAATAGAAACTTGACTAAATGGCTGTCTCCTTCCACAGTGTCTCGGCCTGTAGTCCTGTCTGCCTCTGTCTGTGGGCTGTCTGAACATTATGAATATCTCATATGGACTGCGGGCTAAAGCAGGAGCAGTTAAAAATGAATGAACCGCGCCACAAAATCTGGTTGGCGTGAAATAGAGGCCGGGGACGATTCCGCCGCTGAGTGCGAGTGTGAGGGGGGACATCAATTCAGCTGAGGAGGCCATAACTGCCATGCTGTGTACAACAAGATTATTCCTGGAGTACTCTGGGATATGTATTACAGCACACACCTGCACTGCAATAATAAACTCGACTTAACTTCATAAATCCCACTGAATATATTTTAGGGACTGGCTACGCGCTATTAAAGGGACTGTGGCAGCTCTTGAGGTCAAAATAAGTCCACTGTGTACTGTTTACCTCGAATTATAAAGCGTTGTACAGTCCAAGAATAAGGAAGTGCGTGGTTACCATGCTAGTTGCTTATAAAGTCATTCTAAAGTATAATTAGGGCGCTCAGAATGCAGAAAATAAGTGAGGAAAAATTTGTACCATTGCAAAACAATAAAATTAAAATGATTTGCTTTAAACCATCTTAAAACTTTGAAGTGTTTTACTGTTTAAGAATGAGGAAGTGTGTGGTTACCATGCTATTTGCTTCTAAAGTCATCCCGGAGTATAATTAGGATGCTCGGAATGCATAAGGTAAGTGAGGAAAACTTTGGACCACTGTAAAACGTTTAAAATGAAAATAAGTTGCTTAAATCCATCTTAAAACTTTGAAGCTTTTTACTGTCCAAGAATGAGTAAGTGCGCGGTTACCATGCTAGTTGCTTATAAATTCACCGCTGCTCGCAAAGCGTAAGGTAAGTAAGGAAAACTCTGGACCACTGCAAAACTTTTAAAATGATTTAGTTCAATCCACCTTAAACTTTGGCAATGCTTGTTAATCCATGTATCACTGCTTAATTAGTTTTTCAAAATAAAACCAAAAATAAGAAACAGAAAAACAACTCTTTTCTTCACTATTTGTCTCCAAAACCAAAATTAAAAAACGGATAACAATTTGTTTTTTTCTGTTCCAAACTTTCTTTTTTTAAAAATTCAAAAGAACAAGGACCTGGTTATCCGTTCATTAACCATTTTTCATTTGAACACAAAATCGAAAAGTGAAAAAAAAGAAACTGACTTTTCATTTTGGTTTTGGAGCAAATAATGAAGAGTTGTTTTTTTCATCTTCTTATTTTTGGTTTTATAATTTATTTATTTTTTTAAAACAAATGAACGAGTAATACACAGAGTCTTGTTAATGTGTACATTGGTTCAGCATGGAAAATGCTGAACATTCTTCCATAGACATAAACGCAAATCCCACCAGCATGAGCATGACGTTCAGTATCACTACTACTAGTTTCACTACACTGACCTGGTAGAAGTAGGGGTTGGGCTCAGACTCGCCCACTCCATTGAAGTCGTCCACGTTGACGAGCTGGAAGTCGAAGGTCAGGCCGGGGTTGGGCACTTGGAACTCGGGCAACTGCTGCACGTGGGGCAGGTTCCCCAGATGTTTGTATCTCCAGTTATACAGATTACACAGGCTAAAGGAGAAGGAGATGGACGTGATCAGGCAAAGGCAACAACACCGTGAATAACAAAGAGTCAATGAACTAAAGGGGCTAAACCACATGTTTTCAAGTAAAGTATCTCTCAAATACAAATATATTGTAAAAGCAGCTCTTAGGATCAAAACGAGGTCACTGTGTACTAGGTCTGGGTATCATTCCGAAGTTGCCGATACGATACCAACCTTGGCACGTATACAATTTTCGATACAGTGCACTTTCAATTTGATACAATTTGATACAATATATTTAAAATAAATTTGATACAGTTCAGTAAAAAAAGATTAAATCCTGGCTGTGATACTAAAAGTCTTCATTAAAAACCCCGCACATTTTATTTTATTTAAGTATATTTGAGTTTTTCCTCATGTATAATTGTTTTTTCTATATCAACCTACATATCATATGTATACGTTGTGTAATTTTTACATCCCTAACTATCCCCTGCCTTGATATCTGTACATTTGATTGTTAAATTGAATAAATAAACACATAAATAATAAATAAATAAATAAAAGAAAAACACAAATTTTACTCATCAAAACTGCAAAAATGTATTCCATAAACACGTTTAATTGTAGCTCTTTCCAAAATAATTTTGTAAAATATGCCAAAAAGATACACTTGGCAATATATCGATACAGCAGCCCACAATGCCGATACTGTATCATCAAATAAATCCATGTTTCAATATTTTTGCACACCCCTACTGTGTACTGTTTGCACATAATCAACATTTTTAGTATGGCTGGTGCTGTTTGTATGCTAGTTGCCGTAAGCTTTACTAAGTTGTAGCCACTGAAAGTTGAGAAAACACTAATAAAACTATCATTATGAATAATCATTATATTCAGAATGCGTTAGAAAAATGAGGAAATGTGGACCGCTAAAAGGCATGTAAAAGGCGCCAACAACACGAACAGCAGCTTGACAAAATGCAGTACTCTCTAATGGCTAATACACAAGATAAACTTCCGGTCTTTTGCGTGTCTAACCTGGCTCGTGCTCGTCCCTGTGCGTCCAGGTCCACTGTGGGCACTCCCAGGCGGACGAAGCGCGTGAACAGGGACTGCTCCATGTTGGAGTACTTCTGAAAGGCCATGTTCTTGATGACGGGGGGCAGCTGGTGATGGTCCCCGATCATGATCCAGCGCTTCAGCCTGCTGTAGCCGTCCTCTGGGTTCTGGAGGGTAAGAGGTTCAGCGTGGTTTGGTCATTTTAGTTGTTTAAATTTCAGTCAGTGTCCAACTAGTGTTTACAATGTGGAACTACGAAATGCGATAATAACAGTACAGTACAAGTTTAGCCAAATGTGGTTTTTTTATCTTTTCCAATTTTATTTTTTAAGGCTGTAGTCATTTAGTCAATTAATCAGGGCAAGTCTTAAGGGCATCACAGAACACTACAGAATTTTCTGTCTTAAACGATTTTTAAACCCGCGACAAAAAGTGCACACCATAGACACGAGGAGAATCTTATGAGACTTAAAATCTCTGATCACAAATCACAGGATGTAAAACAACTGGCTTTGAGACTCTTAAAGGTTCAAAGGATGAGAGCACTGCACATCTAGTTTAGATACATGTCAAAACTGCTATTATTTGTGCAATGTGGTGCAATTTTTTAGATACATGATTTTTAAAGCATAAAAGAGGTGATAAAGTGAACAGGAAGTAGAGTCATTAATCTGCAGCTTCACCTCGATCCGTGAGCCTGGATGTCATTATTTTTGGAGGACAATTTCTATGGATAACATGGATGAGATGCTGTTTTTTAAATTTACATCTTTACGAAAGGTGAGGAATACTTATTGCTGCTATTTATTGAGTATGTTAAATCTCCGTGTCCATCACTCTGTTTGCTTGTGATGCTCTGTTTTATTGTCTGTTATCATAGCGTGAATGATGTTTGGTGGTCATGATCTGACAGTGACACCTCACACATAAATAATTGCACAAATAAACAAAAAAATGTCTACCTGAACTCCTAGAGAAGAAAATCACAGCGAAATCAGACAAATTCTCTTGCAGTGTGTGACGGCCATTACTATTTTATTTTTCAAGGCTGTAGTCGATTAATCAGGGGGAGTCTTAGTCGATTTTTAAGTAAATGACTACCAATAAGACTTATATGGACCACAGTGTGCAGTGAGTTTTTGGAGTGATTCGATCATTAAAATAGGCTAAATTACTGGTCAGATCTGTGAAAAGACGATACCGCTCACAGTACGAATGCATGTTTTTCCCGGGGATTTTTGAGCAGTCAATACACCTGTGATAAATGCAAGACAGATCAGATTAATGCCCTAATGTGGACCTTTCCAGGTAAACCAACAGCAAAGAGGCAAACAGGTGGCGGATCTTCTATCAGAAAAGTTAATGAGCTACTGAAATGTAATAGTAATACTTGAATGTTACGATTGTATTTTTTATTTTGACATGAATAATCTCAAACCAATAAAATCGGGTTGAGCCTTCGCCTGCTCGGAGCATTTCCATTACCTGTAACAGTAGAGGGATGAATGTCTCTATTTCCAGAATCTGGGCAGCTTCCTCCATCAGGATGTTGTCATACTAAGAACAAAAAAGAAAACACACAGGACATTTGGTTAACAGGTCGGTACACTTTCCTTCAGTACAGATTAGAATTTTGTGGTAGTAGAAGTACCTTGAATCCCAGCTCCACCAGGTCGTGGCGTTTGAGGGCTGCGTGGGTGCAGGTCATGGCGATGATCTTTGCCTCTTTAACTAGGAGATACTTGGAGCGGTCCAGCCCACTCCTGAGCAGCTCAAAGGCCCTGAACTCCTGCATATGAGAGAGACGCAACCGTTAGAAACACAATTTTAACAAGAAAAAAATATTTACATGTTTATTTGGTTTGTAATAATGCATCATTCTTACAGCGCTTCAAAGTGGGTGAAGTGTATTGCCTATGGACACATTGGCAGCGTGCACTAGAGCTACTGCTGCCCCACTGTTATTTCATTTATTCTTTTATTCCATTACCACTTGATATGTGTGACTATAGTGTACAATAAAACATTTTTCAGAAGCAATTACGAGAAAATGTCATTGTTTTGTTTAGTTTAGTTTTTGAAACAAGTGATCGCATATGATGATGCTTTACAAATTGTTCAGTGTAAAATACAATATTGCTCTGAAAACAACTTAATAATTGAAATGGATCCATTGACTTGATGTTCAAAAAGTGCAGAATTATTGTTGAGAATGTTAAAGCACTTTGAATGACTTTGTGTACAAATTGTGCTGAGGAAATGCACAATAGCACTAGCTGTATAGATAGTTTTTGATCACATGACTGCTGATGACGCGACCTTGGCACGTCGGCCATATTGGAGGTACACCACGCGAAGTAAACTAATTAATCAAACTCGTTTTGTTTTTTTTTATGGAAATTGGCTATAACAGTCGTATTTGAAATATAATGGCTGCAAAACAATGTAAATGTTTGGACATTTATTATGACTCATTGGATTGTATTTTAAAGAAGAGAGATGATAAAAAAATTGCATTGATTGACGAAGTTGATCCGCACAAGATGGAGAAGT